>JARBWK010000003.1:44225504-44384086 GCA_030556195.1 Anolis apletophallus | reverse complement strand
CATTCAGTGTCCAATGTCCAGAGGAGGTTACATCACTTCCGTTCTGATCCAGCACTTTCCCCAGAGGATTGCATCATCCTGGGGATTCCCCAGTGTCAGTGTCAAAGCAGGTCAAGGCAGACTGGGGCTCTGAGCCTCTTCCAGGCTAAGAGTTCCCAGCTCTGACAACCTGGCTATGGGACCAAGCGTTTGATCAGTAATAACAACAAATGAAAGAAGATTTAAGACAATGAATTGACCCGGACTGGACTCTAGATTTTGGATTTTGGATTCTGATTTTAACAGGCATGTTTTTAATTAACTGTTTAATTACTGTTTAACTATTTTTAATGTATTGCTGATTGTTTTATGATGCTGGCATCCGATAATGCTTTTTGTGAGGCCGCCCTGAGTCCCCCCTCGGGGTGAGAAGGGGCGGGAGTAAAATATAGGAAATAATAATAAAATAAATATTTTTCACACATACCGCTCTCGAGTCAGGTGTCCCCATTCTGTACCCAGGGCAGCCCTGCTTGGATGTGTAGCTTCCAAGTACAGGTTGCGGGATTTCTGGTTTCCCAAGTACCCAAAACTCTCTTTTGGACACAGAGACTCTTTTTCCCCAATTGGTTCTTTGCTGTTTCTCTCCAAGCCTCCTGTACTGTTAGCCCTGCACAAAAAGACTTTTTTTGTGAGCCAAACCACCGGCTCTTCTTCCATGGACTCAAAGACTCTATTCCCACACTTTCCTGCTTTACTGAACTACTGGATCTCCCAGAAGAGATGCCACATTTGTTTATTCGTCTTTTGTGATATTTTCTTTGTCTGGGCTTGTGGTGTTCCAGCCTAGTCAGCCCAGTGGTCAGAGTCAGGCACCGGGGGTCCCAGCTGATCAGGGTCAGGTCCCAGCTGATCAGGGTCAGCTTGAAAGATGATGAATGGCCAGATGGGTATGGGTGTCCAAATGAGAGTTTGCAATGGGATGATGAATGGCTAGAGGAATATAGGACTGCAGATGAGTTTACTGATGATTCCATGGAAGCTGATTCTGAGTCAGACTATGAGAGGCCAGGTGGCCTTGGTTCCCAAGAGAGAGTTTCTACTCCCTTTCCAGATGAGCATTCCGGAAAAAGGGAGTTTCCTGCTTCTCACTCTGATAGTAATGCACCTGGGCCTGCTAATGAGATGGAATTTGACCGAAGGGCTAGTATCAGGGATTCTAGGAAAACATGGAGCTTGAGGAAGGGGGTGCGATGGGCACATTGAGACTAGTCCTCCTTATTAGTTTCTGCCCAGGGGATTCTAGTCAGACCTGAAGCTACTTTCAGCTTGATCAAGTCTCACGTTCAAGTCTCCAAGCTCAAGCCAACCGCCGGAGCGGTTCGGATTCAAGTTCATGTCGACCGCCATTGCGGTTTGCCTCAAGTACCACGTTTGACCGCCGGAGCAGTTTGCCTTGCTTTGGAACTTTGCTTTCCTTGGGATTTAAGCCACTTGGGCTTGCAGCTACAGAACTTTATTGGACTATTTTGGATTGCTTTATTCACTTCCTTGGACTATTCTTTATCCTTTATTCTAAATAAAAGTACATTTATTGCATCCACCTGTGTGTGTGTGATCTAGGGGGGCTGTCCACGATCTGAGGTGCAACAGGGCTGCAAAAGGGAACGATGTATGGTTGCTGGAGGGTGCCCTGTTTATCTCAATGTTTTGTATTGAAGCAGCAAAACAGGAGTTATGGAACTCTGAGTACCAAGTTAACCTTACCAAAGCTGCCTGAGCGCACGGGTTCTAGGATGAGGGAGAACACACGACAACTGTGAAGTAGGTGAAAATCAAAAGGATTTATTTCTGGCACCAGCTGGTGGGCTTCTGCCAGCAGAACACGGCTGCAGATAGGGGCAAAAGACCCGTCACTTTCAATACAACAACATATATACCCCAATGGTGGTATTCCAGTCAAGCCCACCCCTTCTTCATGGTAATAAACAAACATAATTGGCTGGTGTTACATGGCATTTCATTAATCAATAAACATTTCATAAATCATTAGCATCACATCTCTAAGTCCCACCTATGATGAGAACAATAGTCATTTCTTATTAATTCTTTCTCACAGTACAGTTATCAGCGCCATGTCCCTGATGTTCTTCAGGTTGAAACATTGACTTCCAGGCTCCGTGCCAGCAACGGAGGGGGTTAGACTCTCAGTCATGCACAGTGCTTTCTCAATTCGCATTAAGTTCTCCCATAGCTCAAACTGTACTGTTTTCACCCATCTAGCCTATGTTATCTCAAGTTGGGCACAGGGTGTATTTAGAAAGCATCAATCACAGTGTTATTTTCACATTGCAAGTGCCTGTCTGATTCTTGGCACAAGAACCCACTTTTCAGAGCTAAACACGCATGTAGCATCACTCTCTGACTGTACTTTTTGCACGGAAAAGTACCAAACCCGCTTTATTCCAGAATTTCTTTTCTTGTGGGAAACTCATCACATGGAGTTTCCTACACACACATCTGGAACACCTTAAGAGGACCAATTTACTCTCCAGTCCCTTGGGACCACCGATCCTCTAGTTTGGACAGCATGCACACCTTTTACTGTATCTATGGAACTCTGCACTGCCCTAGCACAACATTTGAGCAAAATGGGCAGACAGCACATTATGATTAGCACAGAGCATATCACCACTATGATTATCATCACAAGTGACCATAACCAATGCAAATTTGGTAACCAGCTTAGCAGTGTACTCCAGAAATCACTTGGAGCCGAGTAAGTCTTCTGTACTTCTCTAGCAACACCCTGAATCTTGTTCAGGTCCAGCTCGATGTCTCCACTTTTATTTATAAAATGACAGCAGGATACGTTCAGCCACACACACAGACCCCCCTCCTTGGACAGGAGATAATCTAGGGCCAGCTTCTGTTGCATGGCCATTCTTGCCAAAGAATCCACCTCCACCTGCATGGATGTCATTCCTTGATACGTGTCATTGGCCAAAGATTCCAAATCATATGATAACACACGCAACTGTTTTATGCTCCAAGCCACACCCAGCCTGGGTGACACAATTGCTATGAACCTCTGGCCTTCATTTAGAAAAGTCCTGTCAGGATCATACCCATAACGTTGCACATCAGCAAATGAGCGCTTATGGATATGTAAATACAAATTAGTAACATGAGTCTCCTTGGGGAGCACTCTCAAACCCCCTGGCTGCAAGGTGCCAAGGGTACAAACTCCAGACCAAACTACAGGAAGCACAGGCATCGCCACCTTTCCACAAATCCAAACAATTCCTTCGGGAAGTCCTGTGGCACAATACCCCAAACGTCTAGCAGGCAAATTCTGGACCAGGTTCACTATAGCATTCTCATGATGGTTCCTAAACAGGATGTGAGTGCAGTTTGAGCTCTCCCAACTCCAAGTCCAAACACCTGTTGTTCTCAGACCACAACGTCCTCTGTACCTGCTATGCACTGTAATCATGTGATCACATGCAGGATAGGAACCTAGCTCAACCTGATTGAAAAGCTCATACATGCCAAGCCTCTGGCTTCCTGCATAATAAGGCCTCCCTTCCTTCTCCCATTTAAAACACAAAGCAGCTTTTACCACAGGAGCACGGTGAGTCACCATGAACCAAGCCCTCTCTGCTTCTCCTGTCATCTGTTCCTGCCTTCCCTTGGTGCCATTCCATCCTCTCAATGTCAACACCCCACTAGGAACTATCGGCCATCCTGACCTATGGCTAGAAGGGCCCTGGCTGCAAATCCAGCATGAATTCAAACTCAATTCATGAGTCATATTAGTAATCAGTCTATGAAACATATTTTGCTCCACCCTCCGTGTGTCCCAGTAATGTACAATGTCAATATCAGAGCCACGAATCCAAACACTGTTCTTACTCTCACGGGGCGCTTACACCTGTAACGCTGTCCCATTAGGATGCATAGCCACCACCGCAATGAGAGTGCCTTTGGCTCTGTCCATCTTTCTTGCGTTGGACCACTATTACGGACATTGGGAGCGATGGTATCAGACGACTCTTCTGTGGCCTTCTTCTTCTGTGTGCCCCTTAAATAGGGCGTTGCAAAGTATTTGTAATCCTTAGGCGGAGGGGGTTGCTTGGATCCACGGAAGACTCCAAAGCGACCGGTGCTCTCTTCACCCATGGACGAAGGACAGATTCACCAACTGAAAAAGAACGAAGAGAGGTAGTAGGGAGAGGGTGTCGCAATTCAGCTGTATACTGGCTAGGTTTCTCTAGCTGTTTCCCTAACATTTGGACATCTTGCAGAGTTTGCTGGTGTCCTAACATATGACTATCAGAAGTCAGTCCACACAATTTCTTTAAGTTCAATGGAGGCCTGCCATACAATCGCTCAAAAGGTGATAGTCCTGTTTTCTTGTGAGGGGTACATCTAACCCTTAGGAGGGCGAGAGGTAACGCCATCCTCCAGTTCAACTTAGTCTCTTGGCAAATCTTTGCTAAACAGTTCTTTAAAGTTCGATTGATCCGTTCCGCTCTCGAAGATGATTACGGATGATAAGCACAATGTTCCACGTGATCCCTAGCAATTTACACAGTCCCTGGACCACGTGGTGGACATAAGCAGGAATTTCTTCTACGGTATCTCTACTAATAGGGTACTGGGCCTTTCTCATGGGCAAATGTCCAGTTCTTATCTCTATCACCACAGGGGCAACAAATCTTGCCAGTCCAGGTTCATTCTGTTCTGCCCATATCCTAGGAGTTCTTTTCCCAGCACCAAAATGTCTTCTAACATGTTGCAATCTAAACAATCTGTATTCCTTTTTGCCCTGGAACAGTAAGCTCCAACTGGCCTGATTCCATGAATTCCAACCTTGCCCTTATCTTCGCCAGAATGTCTCTTCCCACTCAGCTTCCTCCTCTTCTTTCTGCATAGCTTTTCCTGACCCTCTGACTGGAATTTTGACTCTTTTTCCATCTGCATCACTTTCCTCTGACATTTCCTCCACACAGTCTTTTCGCCAATGGCCCTTTTTTGCAACGGGCACACTGGTTTCGACCCAATTTAAACTGTCCTCCACTGTTCCCTCTTCCTGACCCTCTGGCATGACTATTTCCTTTTCCTTTTCCTCCTCTTCCTATTTTTCTTCACTTCTTCACTTGCTCTCTAGCCATAAACACTTGATCAGCAATAGCTAACAGTTCATTTCAAAAGGTCCCCCATAGCACGCAGCTGCTCAAAATATGGGGGACTGTTATGTTTCCAATTAAAAAAACATCTGAACTAGAGAACGGGACTATTTGAAAGGCTTATCGGACCCTGTTGTGCACGTCCAGTAGTAGGACTTGTCTTATAGGACACTCTAATGCCCCTCTCTCCTCCTCTTCTCGCCTTGCTTCTTGCCCCCTGGTCTTGCTTCTGGTACACATTGGAGAAGCGGCCTGTTTTACACTGTGCCTTCTATTTAAATCCGGAGAGCGCTCTATCGCTCTTATGGATTCAAATGAGCTGCTCCGTTGCATTCTGAGGGGTTGCGCAATCAGCCTCCCTGAAGCTTCGGGGCATTCATCTTCTCCCTCTCTGCTTTGGGGACGCGCTATCATCCTGTCAGCATTAGGGGTTGACCATCTCGCTTCTGTCTCTCTGCCTTGGGGACGCACTATCATCCTGTCAGCATTAGAGGTTGGCCATCTCGCTTCTGTCTCTCTGCCTTGGGGACGCACTATCATCCTGTCAGCATTAGAGGTTGGCCATCTCGCTTCTTGCTCTATCTGTCTTGCTTCCTCCAGGGGGTAATTAATCTTCCTGGAGAGAGGGGCCTGATCGGTTTCTCACAAAACGGGTCCCTTTCTGGACGGGAAACAGGGAATGTCTCTACTGCTGGTGACTGAAATGAAGGGGCCAGCGCGGGATGGGACGCTGCTCTGGCGTTGCTAGGGCAACAGGGACCTCCTCAGATTGTCTCACAGCCTGCGTCATCCGGGCTGCTGAGCTTGTTCCAAAGGTGGGGGCTAAAGCTGGAGCTTGCTCTGTGATGTTCAAACTTGCATAGAGCGGAGGCTGCCCCCTCCCCATCCTGGTTGGGGCAATCTGTCTCTCTCTCTTGGTCTCCTCCTCGGGGGGGGGGGGGGAGATCTTGCTCCGCCGAACACCGGAGGCTTTTTCCCTGCCTTTTGGTCACAAAGCACCCTTTCTTCTCATGATCTTTGGGCCCTGCCCCCCCCAAACGCCCTCAGCTCATTTGGATGGATTTCAAAACAATAGGATTCAAGTTGTTTATTTTCTCAAATCCCAGGACCCTGTGTTTGACCAACCACTCGCATGGACGGTCGGCCAAACCTCTGTGCACAGATTGCTAAGTTCAAAAGATTTCAGATCTTGGGGCTTTCCTTCTACTGCCAACAGGCACAATCTATCCCAGTTATTCAACACACATTGCAAAGGGGTCTCTTCCTTCTGCTTTGATCTTGCACTCCCCATCTCTCTCTCTAGCCAAAGATCAAAGACCCACTTCAGTGCTCTCCCCAACCCCAATGTGTTCCCTCAGTGTTAAAGTGCTTGAAATAAACTATACTTGCCGATGTCCTGCAGACCCTGGGATTCGCGTCTCGCCTCCCACGTCACCACTCGAGTTGCGTCGGCTCTTGGCGATCGGACCTGACGTCGCCTCCGACCCTCTGCGCGCTTGTGCCGGTTTGCTAGCCCACAACGGCTGGGCACCTAGTTACGGCGTCCCCGGACTTTATACTTGCTGGCACTCAAAGGGGCTGCTTCCCAGCTGCCCCTTCCTTCTGGCTTTGAGTTCACCAACAACGTTAGTTGCAGTCTCTCCCGTGTCCACAGGCGTTCGTTTGGGACGAGCCAGGCGGCCGGCTCAATGCAAAAAGAGGTGAAAAAAATAGGCGGGGCCCCTCTCAGCCCTCCTGGGTCGTCTCACCTTACTAGCCTGGGAGCGGGCGCTGTCCTCGATGGGGACCGTGCTTGTTTTTCCTCACCACAGACCCGTCTTAATACTTTTTAGATCACGTCGGGGTCACCAAATGAAGCAGCAAAACAGGAGTTATGGAACTCCGAGTACCAAGTTAACCTTACCAAAGCTGCCTGAACGCGCGGGTTCTAGGATGAGGGAGAACACACGACAACTGTGAAGTAGGTGAAAATCAAAAGGATTTATTTCTGGCACCAGCTGGTGGGCTTCTGCCAGCAGAACACGGCTGCAGATGGGGCAAAAGACCCCGTCACTTTCAATACAACAACATATATACCCCAATGGTGGTATTCCAGTCAAGCCCACCCCTTCTTCATGGTAATAAACAAACATAATTGGCTGGTGTTACATGGCATTTCATTAATCCAATAAACATTTCATAAATCATTAGCATCACATCTCTAAGTCCCACCTATGATGAGAACAATAGTCATTTCTTATTAATTCTTTCTCACAGTACAGTTATCAGCGCCATGTCCCTGATGTTCTTCAGGTTGAAACATTGACTTCCAGGCTCCGTGCCAGCAACGGAGGGGGTTAGACTCTCAGTCATGCGCAGTGCTTTCTCAATTCCCATTAAGTTCTCCCATAGCTCAAACTGTACTGTTTTCACCCATCTAGCCTATGTTATCTCAAGTTGGGCACAGGGTGTATTTAGAAAGCATCAATCACAGTGTTATTTTCACATTGCAAGTGCCTGTCTGATTCTTGGCACAAGAACCCACTTTTCAGAGCTAAACACGCATGTAGCATCACTCTCTGACTGTACTTTTTGCACGGAAAAGTACCAAACCCGCTTTAGTATAATTTTTCCTTTGTTTTATTTCTCCTCATTGTTTCTTTATGTATAAAAAACCTCGCTGGGACCCTCAGGCAGGGGGATCAGGAGGGCCGCAATCTGACCAACAGTCACATTTCAAACCAGCCATTATTTTACTATTGCAGAGCTATATAAGGATAAATGCCAGGTTTTTCTCAGGGTCTTTCTCCCTGAAACCCACACTGGGTCTACCTGCCTGTGTTTTATTAATTTGTATTGGCACAAAATAATCATATTTTCATAACAAGGTTAATTCAATGAGGGATCGAATCCTCATGTTTGGCCACAATAAAGATTTATTCAACCCGACCATTTTCACAGAGAAACCAAGCTACTGTTGATCAATACCTTCCGAACAAAGAGAGTACGGATCTAGGGCAAAAACCGTGTATTTTCAAATGTAAACAATAACCAGGCTTGCTTGTAGGGCCTGCAGTGGCCCTCATTTGCCCCCAGGGCATCCCAAGCCCACCTTATCTCATCAAGCTCAGTTTCATTGTTTTTGCCGCTTTGTCCCACCTCCCTGGTTTCTCATTGGCTGAATCGTAAGAGGCGCTAGCTTGCGATTGGCTGGGGTTCTGGCTGGCTTTCTGGCACTCAGCTGTTGCCGAGGTTCTAACCAACCAGCTGGGAGCACACATAGCCTGGGCGGGCACCAAATTTGAATTTGTATGGACTTTGAGAGTATAAATGCTTTGTATTTTGCCAAATAAAGTATGTCAGCTTTGCGGAAATCTCAGGACTTTGAGGTTGTCATCCTTTCCAGCTGGAATAGACCTCTCTCGGTGTGCACGCGTCCGAATCTTGGTGAGACAATTGAATTGGGTTTTATTGGGAAAACTAGCACTTCCAAAGGTCCACCAAGGTTATTATTGAAATCCTCGCTCTTAGAGGCGGTCAGGGCTCTCGGCCCCATCCGGGCAGGGCCCTATAGAGTTGGGTTCGACTTCAAACCTTCATACGTTTTCAACATTCAGAATCACCACAATTAAACAAGCACTCATGGCTGGTGGTGCTCCCTGTCAGTGGAGCAATGACTCTGCTCTGGGTTTTATTCTGAACTTTAAAAAAGGAACTCAACCAAGATATAGAAATTATTTTGGAAGATGGGCTTCAATATTTTGAATGTTTCCTTTAAAATTCAGCCTAAAATCTGGAATGGATCCCCCAACCATAGAATGACCTTTGTCAATGGAGCAAAAGGATGGACTATAGTAACCATTTTAGTGCCTAAAGTCAGTTTGTGTTCAGTCAAGTCTATAAGTCTACATTTCTCAAGGGAGATTACCAGGCAGGGAGTACATATCTTCCCTTATTGTCATTAAAGAGTTAATAATGGAGTCTTTTGGGGATAATGATCCAGTAGCTGTAAAAATGATGTCAATAAAAATCCAACATAATCCAAATGCTTCTTTTCCAGGCTAGCATCAAGCTATGTAATTTAAAGTGCATCGGCTACACTTGATCAGCAGCTGAGTCATTGAAACTTGGATTATTAATTTAAAAAAAAAACTGCTGCAAAAGATTTTACTATCAGAGAACTCAGGCTGACACAAAATGCATGCCAAAAGTAGAATTTGGTGCATGCAGCCTTTGATTTAAGTGGAACACCAACCCATAAGTTTGCAGGGGCAGAAGATCTGACCTGAGCTATTTCAGACCTTTCCTTGTGCTCTCCATTTGTTGAAGCATTTAAGTAAATCTCTAGCTCAGGGACTTTTAATGGAATGTTATAGGATTCTGTTTCTGCTTCATCAGTTTGAATCAAATCCCAAGCAACCCTACGGGGCTTTTCCTCCCCAAACACAAATAACTTTTAATGGAATGTTCTCTCTCCCTCTCTCTCTCCCTCTCACACACTTTCAAAATGCTGAAAGCGTTTGGAGCTAACCCTCCACAGAAACACCATGCCACAAGATTATTTCCCTTTGCTATTTTACAAAGTGATTAACTATCAAAAGAATTGCTTCAGGGATGCAACAGAACAGCTTTTCTGACATGGGGGGGACCAGCAATTATTATTTTGCAATATGCCAACAACTGGTACCATATTCTATTTTTCTCTTTCCTGGAAACACAATAGCAACCAATAGTCAATGACTTCAGGAGCAAGACTACTCCAGGGACCATTACTTTAAATAGCACTGTAATAGAAAATACTTCAGCATTAAGTAGGAAAGCAATGTTTCATTCTCAAATCATTACATGTCATGTTCTGATTGCTGTTTTGAATGTCTGATTTTTAAATTGGGGTCCATTATCCAAGTGCTGCTGTTGGTGTTGCTACTGCCTAAATAGAAATTGAACCTCTGCAGCAGTTATAAGAAAACACCATTCTTGTACCTAAGTTTTATTTTATTTATTTATTTATAGTTCAAACTTGCTATACCGCCACTCCCCGAGGGCTCGGAGCGGTTTACAGTTTGACATAAAAAATACAGAGCATACAACAAGACAAACAACATCATCAGTGAATGACAAAACTAACGAGAAGGGGAAGCCAAGCTCGGGCCCATGTGGGTTGGAGCTTTCTAAGGTCAGCTATCAGGCTCGACCGTCGAATGGGGGAAGCCTAGGAGGGTCCCACAGATCAAACAACGTCCTCAGGGACTCGAGAGCCATACGGTAGCGATCGTCGCAAGCCTGTGGCTCCGGGTTCGCCAGCGTCGGATTATCAAGCCTCCTGGGGTGGGCGTTCATCAATGGGGGAACCCGGCGCCTGAGGTTGGTGTTACTGAAGGTTCTGGGACAGAACCCTCTGGGTGTTGCAGATTTCCTCTGGCCCCGCCCCCTGCCCCGCCTTCGGCCCCTCCTCTGTTTCGTCTGAGATGGCAGAGGGTTCTTCCGTTGTTTACTAGTCCTCTCACTGTATCTCGGACCGTGCCCCGCGGTGGCCACCGGTTGTCCATGGCCTCTAGGCGCTCCATCGGGGCACTGGGGGGGAGGGCCAGCCTCAGGGCCTCCAGAGTTAGCAGTGATCCCGGTCCCAGGGCCACCGGTGACAGCAGGCCCGTCACCAGCCGGTGGCGGTACAGCCTGTGGGCTGGTCATAACCATGGGGATCGCTGGTAATCGGTTGGCTCGTCGCCGGGGCCGCTCCCCAGGGGCCCTTGCAAGGACCCCTGAGACGTCAAGCGCCTCCATCAGGGACCCCATCAGGAACCCCGGGGGCTGCGGTATGGCAGTGCTTGTGGCCTCCAGTGAAATGGCCGGCGGTGGAAAAGCCAGCAGTGGCGGCCGCTCCAGCATGGAGACCGCAGGGGGCATGGTCGCAGCCTTTGGGGTCGCAGCCTTTGAAGTTAAGCTAAGCAGAGTCAGGCCTAGTTTGTATTTGGATGGGAGATCACCAATTGATACAATGTGCTTCAAGCTATATATACTTCAGAGTACGAACCTGACAAAAACCACACTGAGTATTCCCTAACCTAAGAAAACCCTATAAATGGGTTTGCTATACGTTAACAGGCAACTTGGAGACATATATACCCAATACCCATTAGTCCTTACTATTTCCCCTTTGGAAGTCCCATCTAGAATATATCCTGGGTGTATTATAGATAGCACATCCACTCTCAAACTTCAATAAAAATATCTTTTAAAAAAAATATCCCAACTTCAGCATTGAACCCAGGACAGAACCCTCTTCATGGCACCCCACTAGTCACTTCTTTCCAGAATGAAGAAGAACAAGGGATTTTCCTCCTCTCCCATCCCATCTCCTGATGCATCATTTTTGCACATCATGAGAGCTCTGCTGGAGGGGCCTGTACTGTTGGCAAACCCCTCACATAAGTTTGGGTTTGAATTGCTGTGGGCCCTCACCTGGAAAGATCCAGACCTTAGCATGTAGTACAGATCTTTCCAAGTGCTTAATTAATCTGGATGGAGCAAACTGGGGTATATACCCGTTTTCTCTTGATTATTTCAGTTTTACCTGAGGCATCGTTTGGATGACTCTGGACGAATCTAGACAGCCCCTTTATTGCAGAAACTACCACAATAAAAAGGGGGCTGTCCAGACAACGTTCTGGGCAACCCAGAATTAATTTGTCACAAACCAGGAAAACCCTGGTTTGTGGCAATAAAACCAGGAGTTTATTGCCAGAAAAAAATATGCTTCCATAGAAGCATTCCTTTCAATCCTTTCTCAATGCATTCATTTATTTAGTTACCATATTTATATTCTGCCTTTCTCAGCCTGAAGGCAACTCAAGGAGGTTTACAGTTGGCACAATTTGATGCCCCCAACAACATAAAATACAATTTAAAACATTTATGAAATAATATAAAAACCATACAAAACTAAAATCATTTTCCAATTCACATCGTCCAGTCATTCCATAGATCTATATTTGCCTGTTACACTGCATTTGCAAATGCTTGCTCAAAAAGCCAGGTTTTAACTTTTTTACGAAATGTTAGGAGGGAGGGGACTGATCTAATATCCCTAGGGAGTGTGTTCCACAACCGAGGGGCCACCACTGAGAAGGCCCTGTCTCTCATCCCCGCCAAATGCATCTGTGAAGAAGGCGGGACTGAGAGCAGGGCCTCCCCAGACAATCTTAGAGTCCTAGATGGTTCATATGGAGAGATACGTTCAGACAGGTAAGCTGGGCCGGAACCGTTTAGGGTTTATAAGCTAAAGCCAGCACTTTGAATTGTGCCCAGTAGCAGACTGGCAGTCAGTGGAGCTGGCGAAACAGAGGAGTAGTATGCTCCCTGAGTGCCGCTCCTGTTAGTAACCTGGCTGCTGCCCTTTGGGCCATTTGGAGCTTCTGAACAGTCTTCAAAGGCAACCCCACGTAGAGTGTGTTGCAGTAGTCTATACGGGATGTAACCAGAGTGTGGACTACTGTGGCCAAGTCAGACTTCCCAAGGTGCGGGTGCAGCTGGCGCACAAGTTTTAACTGTGCAAATGCTCCCCTGATCACCACCGAGACCTGGGGTTCTAGGCTCAGTGATGAATCCAGGATCACTCCCAAGCTGCAAACCTGCATTCCAGTTTTATGGACCATTTATGCCATGTTTGTGAGAATCTGTCTCCCACAAAGAATAAAAATAAAACACCATCCTCCTTTCTACACATCAGATTGGAAATGCCAGATCAATAAAGGGTTTGTGTCGTTCAAGGAGTTGAACAGTTTGTAGTGGGTGAATTGCTTAGGTTTTCCCCCTTTCGGTTCTTTTCCCATTCCAAATCGTTACCAAGCTGATTTTCTGCCACCAAAGAAAATAAACAAGTTTTGGTATATTGCCCATGTAGCCAAATTACAAATTGGGGTCAGTTGTGAACATGAAAACAGCCCATCCACTTATTCACTTTCTTTGTAATCTATGGAAACTAGCAAAACTGAAGCTGGAAGAGGAGGAGGAGGAGGAGGGAAGTGATATCTGAAAGGAAGGGAGGGGAGAGAAATCAAAGGAAAATTACATGCAGTTCCACATAAGGGCCTGTTTCTTATTGGTAAAACTAATTAGCGCATATCAATTGAAACTATTGTTAGATGATAAGCCAATGTTTATCTATAGGCCTTTCTACACAGATGCTAAAATGTGAAAGAAACTGGGTGGCCACACGATGTTTGCCAAAAATGTGTGCTGAGTAGCATTAATGGCCGAAAAACATGAGTTTAAAAAGTGGACTTAAAATCTGATTTCAGCCGAAAAACACATATTTGATTCATTCAAGGAAACACATGACTTTGTTCCTATACGCTGCTGTAAACTGTTCCAGCATATGTGAGCATTTTAAAATCTGGAAACACCTGATGAGGGCTGTAAACAAATGGAGCTGATAGAGGAACTGCAGAACTCCCTGCTTTCAAGCTGATCTGACTTGCAGCAGGAAGTTCTGCAGTTCCTGGTTGTTCGATTGGGCCAGCATCACTAGGAATGTGGCCGCAGCAGCAGCTTCATCTAAAAACCTCTTTTTTGCCTTGCTTTGCCTTGCTTTCCTCCCCCCACCATAGCATTGTAACAAATCCCCCAATAAAATATCATCAAATTGTAACTTTTTCCTCTCCATAGTGATACATTGTGTCCTTTTACTGTCTCTAATTCTCTCCAGCATGAACCCTCCCTCTCCCGAGCCGCATATCGCTGTCGGCTCATGCAGGATGCATTTTTGCATCCCAGGGAGACCGAAACTGCATTCCTCTGGACCGCAGATATGGAGACCCATGGGGGCCCTTATCCGCGAGTCAACGGATCGCAATCAAACTAGTGCCATTTTTCTCCTAGACTAATTCTAAAGCTAACTGCTATCTTGCTTTTGCATTACGGGCCCCTATGCACCAGGAAGAACCTTTTTAACCCCAAAAAGACTGCATGAGGAGACCAGCTGATTATCCTTTATGGCTCCCCACTACAATGCTGATTCTGCCACTGTCTCGTTGATGTCCAGAAGCCTGTGACCTGGGGAACCTACTGCGGTCACCCCTTGAGATCCCCAGGGAGCAGACAAGCCATCCCGGCCTGTTGACGAAATGGGAGTTATAGTTTTCTTCTCCCAGATGGATGAACCTCTTCTCTCAGTGCTGGCAATGATCCCAGTGTGAACCCAATGGACCTACAGAACCATTTCCCTTTAAACTCATAAACTCTTTGGACTTTATTGAACTTTTTGCCCATGTTTGGAAAACTTTTTTTGAACTTTTGGAAACTTTTTCTCCTTAAACCCCATGGACTTTTGCTATGATTTATGAACTTTCAATGGACTCTGGTGGGTGGAAAGGGCTAGAGTGGTTTCCTTTCTTCCCCAATATGAATGTATCCCCATGCCCCTTGCATGCCTTTTTCCCCTTTCCCATATCCTTATATGAAATATAAAATATGAAATGTCATCCCAGTGTGAACCCAGCATGCCAAGGCTTCAGGGAATCTCTCATTTCCTGAACCAACAAATCCCTGAACAAAAAGGCTCAACAGAATCTCTTGCATGAACAATAACAATGGGCATGCCCCTTCAGACCTTGGAGTAACCCAGGGTTAGCCCATCTAGAGGATATGCCTTGGACAATTTAATCCTCTCTCACAAAGGGTGGCATTTGGATGTCACCACAGCTTCTACCATTGTTTTCTATCCCTCTGGCCAATACCAGAAGTCCAATATCATTACTAGATCCATATCCAGGACCAAGGATTACAAGGGTTTGGCATTCATGACAGACGAAGATGTATATTTCAGACACTCTGAACAATGACCGCCAACTTGGGGGCTAAGAAAAGTTCTTGCTGGCAATTACATAAACATTACTCATTTTAATCCACTCATCTCCCCCCCCCCCCCAGTTCATTGTTTCCTGCCTGGACCACCTCCTCGGTCCCCATTGGATGAGAGACCGAAGCGGCACTGGCTCTCTGATTGGCTGAGGCGCAGCCAAGCCAGCCGCATCTCCCCGTCAGCTGATGACACCATCCAATCAGCATGAAGCCGGCGAGGAGGGCGGGAGCAAGAAATATGAATTTGACAGCTCTGGGGTTTTTTTCTATATAAGCTGTAAATTTTTTAGCCATGTTGGAGAATAATAATAATAATAATAATAACAACTTTATTCTCCCTGAAGGAACTCGGGGCGGCTTACACAAGGCACAAGATGCCTAAAAAAAGAACATAAAATAAAAACAATTTAAAATACAATTAAATAAAACATATAAGCATATTTAAAAAGTAGCACTTAGTTAAAAACAGCACTCACTACCAATTACTCATTACCATTACTATTTCATTTTCAAAGAAGGTCACCAGTTCTATGACATTAAGTGATGAACAGTATCCAAAAAGTGTATTTCTAATATCTATCTGAGCAATGTGAAATTAGATTAACATATGAATAGTCCTGGTGTTAACGGTTTTACAAAAATACTTCTATTTCTGACACCAAGAGGATCGAGTTCATTGGAGAGTGAAGATTGCCAATCAGTCCCTGTTAATAAAAAGGTAAAGCCTACTTTTCAGAGATTAAATGTCATTTATGTAATTATTTTTGAAAGCAGTGTAGATTTTTGACAAATCTACTTTGACTGTCTGTTTTAGCCTGCTACTTTCTTAAATGACTGCTGGGTCAGGAGGTCACCTGTCAGAGCCACTAAGGAAGATGTCTGCTCCTTACTGAAAACCTGGGTGCATCTACACTGTAGAATTAATTTAGTTTGGCACTACTGCCATGACCCAATGCTGTGGAATTATGGAAGTTTTACAGTGTTCCCTCACTTCTTGCTGGGGTTAAGTTCCAGGACCTCCCGCAATAAGTCAAAACCTGCAATGTAGGGGTGCTCTATTTATTTTAATATTTATACATTATTTTAGTAGTTATACACTATTTTAAGTCTTTATAAATATAAAATAAAGCGAAGGAAAGGCCCTTCAAGGTGGCAGAGAGGGAAGGAGGACTGAGGAGGGAAAGCGCCTTCCTTGGAGAGCGGCAGTGGCAAAACCCACAAAACAGTGATATATATTTTAAATTGACATCGTTTGAAATCCGCGAAACAGTGAGTCTGCAATAAGCGAACCGCGAAGTAGTGAGGGAACACTGTAGCTTTACAAATTCTTTAACCTTTTCTGCTGGTACTGCATCAATCCACAACTCTGATTCCTAATCCATGGCAAAGTAGTGTCAAAGTGGAGATTTGTTCTGTTGATTTGGAAAGCATCTTGCTGATGTTCCCACCCATTCCCATGAATGGCCTATATTACAAAAGCCAGAAGCTGGGTCCCTATCACAATTTCTCTTTGTGCTAGAGATAGATCACATAAATAAGCATTACTTTCTGATTAACAGGGCAACAGACTCCCCATTCGTTGCAGTGGCAGCTACCCAGTAGGTGAGGATTGGGGACATTTGCAGCCCCGATGTATTGCCTAAATCAGATGATATGTAAGGATTATGAATACAAACCAGTCACAAAAGTATAACTCTGAATCATGCATTCATTGCCTTCCTTAATGAATTCCAGCCAGAATTTATATAAGCTCTGGCTTCAAGATAGAATTTGTTGCCAAATCTCAAATCATGGTTAGTTTGGGTTCAGATGTTCAAACTGAATATTATGAAACAGTGTGAAAAATAACTGAATTCTGACATCATATAATATTGTCCGTCCTCTTCACACCACTCCATATCCCCCTGACCCCTAAAGTTAAAAAAAGGTTGGAAACACTTCAGCTTGGGGATTGCGGAAAAGAATGCTAAATGGATCATTTTTACTTTTCATTAAGCCTATGATAAACACTCCTGCAATGCTGATATGTCCCAATTTTCAATTGATGCATGCCTCTTTCCAGTAAATGACACCTTCATGTAAGAATACCTTGATTAAATCTTTATGTTGATTCTGTAAGCCTATCTCAGTTTCGATTTCTAATCATGAATGGAATTGCGTTTTAAGAAAAATCAAATCAGACTATATTTAGCACAGGCTGATGACTGAGTACTTTGTGACAGCAAATAATGAGCTTAATGATGCCTGCTGATAAATCCTTGAAGTTCAGTTAAAACCTTTGATTTCTTTCTCCAGGTGACACACATCTCTGCAATCTGCATAAATGACTTTCAGTCCAGGTGACCTGTCGGGCACAAAATTTGTTTTGAAAAAAATTGTTGGTGCTAAGGAGACCTAAACTATATAAAATTATGCATATGGGAGAAGGTCTATAAGACCTCCATCATTTCTTGAGGAAAATAGATTACTGGAGTCTCATCAGAATTTTCATACAAACAGAAGTCAGATGCTGTTGATTCATAGTCTACATCAGTGATCAGTGACATTCTAGGTTACCCAATGATAACTGACTTTGATAAACTATATCATGGGTAGAAATTAATAAAATGAAATTTCATTAGAGACAAATGCAAAATTTGACATTTAGGCCACAAAAAACAGATGCACAGCGATAGTATGGAGACTACAGGGCTCAGCTGTGCCCGTACCTTGGGAAGTCTGATCTGGCCATGGTGTTCCACGCTCCGGTTACATCCCGAATAGATTCCAGCAATGCACTCTACATGGGGCTGCCTTTGAAGACTGTTCAGAAACTCCATCTAGTTCAACAGGTGGGAGCCAGATTACTCACCGGAGCACCATACAGGGAGCACACCACCCCCCTGTTATATCAGCTACATTGGCTGCCAGTCCACTTCCGAGCAGGGGCGGTCCTCCCTATACGCGGGGTAAGCGGCTGCGTAGGGCGCCACCTGGGAGAGGCGGTGCCACGCCGGCCCCACCACCCGCTCTGCCCCGCCGCTGTGGTGGCTGTGCTGGCCGCGCCGGCTGCGCCTCCGCATGTGCGGAGATTTTCGCACATGATCAGAAGCTCCAGGTGCTACAGTGCCTGTAGGAGCTTCTGCGCATGCGCGAATCTCCACGCATGCGCACTGGCTCCCGAGCACCCCTCCAGCTTTGGAGCCAGTGCGCATGCGCGGAGATTCGCGCATGCACACTGGCTCCAGAGAGTGACTCATGCTCGGGAGCCACGGGGGGGGGGATAATATTCGCTTACCCCGGATAGGTAGGACCGCCCCTGCTTCCAAGCACAATTCAAAGTGCTGGTTTTGGCCTATAAAGCCCTATATGGTTCTGGCCCAGCTTACTTATCCGAACGTATCTCTCTCTACGTTCCACCTCATAGTCTAAGATCTGCTGGGGAGGCCCTGCTCTCAGTCCCACCAGCTTCACAAACTCGTCTGGTGGGGACGAGGGACAGGGACTACTCAGTGGTGACCCCCCGCTTGTGGAATTCATTCCCCAGTGGGATTAGATCAGCATCCTCCCTCCTTTCCTTCAGAAAAAAACTAAAATCATGGTTTTGGAACCAGGCTTTTGGCTAGTGGGTGCAGCAGCATTCTGAACATGGAACTGGACCTGGTGACTGTTATGATAGGAAATGGCTAAGTGATTAGGTGATTATATAATAAATTGTTACTGTTTAAAACTTTTTATGTATTTATGTTTGGTGTTTATTGATATTGTGGCATCAAATTTCTGCCTGTGTTAGCCGCTCTGAATCCTCCTCCGGATGTGAGAAGGGTGGGGTAAAAATGCTGTAAATAAATAAAAATAAATATATCTGAAAGGGTTCTTGGGATTATTGTTGATTATATGTTGAAAATGACCCAGCATTGTGATGCTGCAGGACAGAAAGTAAATGATATTTTAGCCTGCGTTAACGGAAGTCAAAGGATTGTGCTGATTATTGTGTTCTGTTAAAATATATATATCCTAGTCCAGTCCTTGTGTATTTTTACCTTTAAAATGAAAAGTGCCCACTCCTACAATATTCAAAGAAATCTCTTCTGCATATAAAATAAAATTTATTAAGCAAGAACGACACATCTTAATTTGGAAGCCACAGCTTTTGTCATCTCTCACTTAATTGCTTCCTGCATAGCTTTAAATCAAGGACAGCTTAATGACTTACTCCTTGCAGCTTGTAAGGGGAAAAGCTTAACTGAGGAGCTATTCGGAATTGCCAAAGTAAAGTGACTTCTACTGATACAGGGGGTAAAGGTATCCTTAGTTTACAGTTAATACATAAAGTTGCAGAGTGCAACTCTCTACTGCTCATAATACATTTTAAAATATATAACTGAGATTAATTATTGTGATGAAAAAGACTTGAAGGTTACATCAACCCAGACCACAAATTGCAATGCTGATTCAAAGTGGTCCACATGACCAAAATCATTTGACAACCCAACAATGAGCTGTCTGGTAACAGAAGAGTTTGTGAAAACAGAATGAAAGGTGTGACCCACACTATAAAATCCCTTATCTTTGAGCATCTCTGCCTTAAAAATTGAGTTTTACACAATACTGCTTTTATCAGTATTGATCTTTTAATCAGTTTCAACAGAGTTACAAACAAATTCAACTTAAGAACAATCCTTCAGAACCTTTGTTTGTAGCTTGGGGACTGCCTGTATTGACCTTCTCCATTCAATCAATAGCAGCTACTCTGAATTAAGAAAAGGAGCAAGATTATCTTCTACTGAAATGCAGTCTTTTTAATAATCTGACATGTTGTTGTCATGTCACGTCAACTTCTTCAGCATTAATTGACTTCCTCAAAAATGTCTTTTTGATGGGAAGTCACTGTATACATTCATTCATTAAATCAATCAATCAATCAAGAGACATTTGAAACATTCTGTTATCACAATGCTTTTAGTCAATCAGTCAAGAGACATCTGAAAATTATGTCATTATAGTGCATAACACAATGGAAGATGTAAGAAACTACACATCTCATTCTATAAAAAGTTTTTTATATATTATATTGATAAAGCCAAGGTTCACTAAAAGAGAAAAAACTTAATCACTTAATCACTCAATAATGGAAAACAGAATGCTGGTGGACAGGAAAAGAGATTTAAAGATGGGTTTAAAGCCAACCTTAAAAACTGTGGCATAGACACCAAGAACTGGAAAGCCCTGCACTTCAAGCGCTCTAACTGGGGGTCAACTGTCACCAGCAGAGCTGTGGAATTCGAAGAGACATGAATGGAGGGTGAAAGGGAGGAACGTGTCAGGAGGAAGTCAACCCACATCAAGAATAGGTCTCTACAGTCACCTATGGACCCACCACCAAGACCCTACACTTGGAAGGCAATCTTACTCAGCCACAAGTGATAGCCTATGATGATTATTTATTTATTTCATTCGGCTTCTATGCCGCCACTCCCGGCGGGCTCGGGGCGACTCACAACACTAAAAAAGATCACAGAATAAAAACAGCAATACAGAATAAAAACAGAGGATAAAAACATCATTAAGAATATCAAAACACAGCAATTAAAAACAACCTGGGTTAAAACTCGGTTTTCAACAGGGGGTGCGTCCCACCAAGACCTACACATGGAAGGTAAGTTGGAAGAGGTGGGTCTTGCACGCCCGCCTGAATGGGAGCAGGTCGTGAATGGCACGCGTGTCTGCCGGAAGGGCGTTCCAAAGTGTCGGTGCGATCACCGAGAAAGCCCTTCGGCGGGTGGCTGTCAGTTTGGCCACTTTTGCAGAGGGGACAGCCAAAAGGTTGGTGTCCTCAGAGCGAAGTATTGCCCATAGGGCAATATGGGGAGAGACGGTCCCTCAGATACGCTGGCCCCAGGCCGTGCAAGGCCTTAAAGGTAAGAACCAACACTTTGAAGGTGATCCGGTGCTCAATTGGCAGCCAGTGCAGATCCTGCAAGGTGGGTGTTATGTGGCAACCTGCTGGCGTGCCAGACAGGAGCCTGGCGACAGTGTTCTGCACCAGCTTGAGCTTCCGGGTCACCGACAGAGGAAGGCCAACATAGAGCGCGTTACAGTAATCTAGCCTTGAGATGACCGTGGCTTGGATCACCGTGGCCAGGTCGTTCCGGGATAGATAGGGGGCCAGCCTCCTTGCCTGTCTAAGGTGAAAAAAGGCAATCTTGCTGACCGCAGAGACCTGGGTCTCCATGGTCAGCTGGGAGTCCAAGTGGACCCCCAGGCTCTTTATGCAAGGCGATGGGCATAATGCCGCACCGTCCAGGGTCGGAAGCTGGACATCCCCACCACCTGGGCGACCCAGCC
Organism: Anolis apletophallus; assembly: GCA_030556195.1. Classification (NCBI taxonomy): domain Eukaryota; kingdom Metazoa; phylum Chordata; class Lepidosauria; order Squamata; family Anolidae; genus Anolis; species Anolis apletophallus. The sequence continues at coordinate 44,362,748 of JARBWK010000003.1, read as the reverse complement.
ACAAGATCTCCGTCTTCACCGGATTCACCCTCAACCTACTGGCTCGCAGCCATCCAGTAACGGCTTCGAGGCAACGTTGGAAATTATCAGGGATGGATCCGGGCCTGCCCTCCATCCTCAGAATGAGCTGAGTGTCATCAGCGTACTGGTGGCACTCAAGCCCATAACTCCGCACCAGCTGTGCAAGCGGCTGCATGTAGATGTTAAATAACAGAGGGGAGAGAATGGCCCCCTGCGGAACTCCACAAACTAATGGGGAGCCCTCAGAGACCACCCCGCCCCTCCTCACATGCTGAGACCGCTGGTGGAGGAAGGAGGTCAGCCATTTGAGGGCTGTCCCCCTCACTCCAGCCATGGCCAGGCGGTGGATCAAAAGATTGTGGTCAGCCGTGTCAAACACTGTCGTGAGGTCCAATAACACGAGCAGTGCAGACCCGCCTTGGTCAAACTGGCAGCGGATTTGGTCTGTGATGGAGACCAGGACCGTCTCCGTCCCATGCCCCGAACGGAAGCCGGACTGGAAGGGGTCAAGCCATGTTGCATCATCTAAGAAGGACTGCAACTGCTCCATTACTGCCCTCTCAACTACCTTCCCCAGGAACGAAAGATTCGACACTGGTCGGTAGTTGGAGGGAACCGTGGGGTCTAACGACGGTTTCTTCAGTAATGGAGCTACCACCGCCTCTTTTAAGCACTCTGGAAAGACTCCTTGCTCAAGGGAGCTATTTATGATGTTCAACAGAGGTCCACGTAACCCCTCCAGGCAAGATCTAACAAGCCAGGAGGGGCACGGGTCGAGGGAGCAGGTGGTAGGCCTAGTTGCAGCCACAATCTTATCAACAGCATCTGCGTCCACTGGCCGAAACCGGTCGAGGGTGGGCCCGGCGGAGGGCCACGGGGTCTCGAGCTCCTTTACTGTATCAACCGTGGCCGGAAGGTCCCGGCGGAGACTCGGTATCTTGTCTGCGAAAAAGCTCTGAAAAGCACCGGCAGTGAGGGCCTGATCGCTATTGTTTGGGACAGTAGGGACCGTCGTCAGAGACCGAATTACTCTAAACAATTATGACCACACAACACCATATTTTATTTATTTATTTATAATTCACACTTGTTAGTCGCCACTCCCGGTGTGGCTCGGGGCGACTTACAGCAGTGGAAAATACAGTTTTAAAACACAGTATTACACGATAAAATGCAATAAACACAATAAAACACAATAAAAACACAGCAAAGCACAATAAAATACACAGCAAGCACAATTTATCAGGGTTACATCCAAAATGAGTTGGATAGCCTGAAGCTGCCCACGAGCATCCCACTGCTGGCCTGCCTCCTCCCTGTGGTTTTCCTATCCCTAACTATAGCAGATAAAACCCATAAATATCTCCCAATCCAGCAACGTTCCCATCACCAAGCTTAGTGCTATGATTTTTTTTCTGCTTCTATGCAAGCATGCTGGCAGTAAAACGGTGTCAGGGAAGAGTATTCTCCTCACTGTGGTATATTTCCACTATTTATGCTAACATGTCTGTAGCAGAATAGTGGTTTGGTATGATAAAGTCAAAAGACAGTTATTTTGCTGCACTTTCATAGTTTCAAAGAAATTTCAACCCAAAATAGGGAGTGGAACAGAAAGGAGTCTGCCCACAAATGAAACTTGATATCCACAGAAGAGAACTCAGAAATGGATGTGAATAATATAATTGTAAATTATATAGATCCCTGTTGAAAAAAATGCTGTTTTAGGCATAGAAAATGTTGAAATGCCTAATTAATTTAACTTATGTTACACATGTACAAAACATGTGAATGTTGACACATTCCATTGATAAACTAGAGCACTGGAATAAGATAGAAAGAACCACAAAATGCATAGTTTAGAAATGGACTTGTTCCTATTGGAGAAATTACACAACTCTCATTGGCATCACCCTGATTGCTCCATTGTGCATTTTTGTTAAAATTCTATCCAAACTTGTTTATTTATTATTTCAACTTGTATACCGCCACTCCCCAAAGGCTCAGAGCAGTTTACAAATATCCAAGGAACAAAATACATAAAATACAATTATACAAATTAAAACACAAAAACCTAATTAGCTCCCTTCTTCAGCGTGAAACCCTGAAGCCAAAGTTCAAGCCAAAGTCCATCCAGTGCTGCATTGTTAAATAAATGGCTGGTTTAAAACTTTAAAGTCTAGTCATGTTAATTCTCACAAATTGAAATTCAAAAACGGAGTTCTAAATCAAAATGCTACTGGAGTCCATTCCTGCTGGAGTTTAATTTGATAACTCCTGACTGAACTTGCAACTGATAAAAGACAGTAGTGTCAGGTAGCCTAAGATGCAGTTAATATTAAATGTCAGGTCTGAAGGTTTAATTCTGCTGTTATTCTAACCCTCTACTAGTAATGGGGGAGGTGTTTGTTGCCCATATTTAAATCTAGCATTTCTATTTCCATTTTATACCATTGGTCATTTTAAATAACTCTTGGCCCAGGGTTAAAGCTGAATGCTTAATATTAAGAGGATATTAAGAGGAACTGGATTTTGCGGTTAGCTCAGGTATTTCTGATGAAAAGTGCTGACACTGCATTAATAAAAGAGAAATTGCACTGGACATTGGCTGTACTTTTTAAGGAAGGCATGAGTCAGATATTTTTATCGGGTATATCATCACATTCTTTGGGAAGGCTGCTAAGTCATGGGAGGGGGACTTCCTCTGAGTAACAAGAGGACCATCTGCATAGAGCATGAAGCTTGACACAGTTGGGTGTACTTCAAGGTGAACATTTCAGCTTCTGCCTCCTATTATCTCAATTCAGTCTGTGCACTAAGGGCACAGATGTCTCATTGCAGATTCTTAAAATGACAGAAATTACAACAAAGCAGGAGTCTGGTCAGATGATCTATTCTGGCTGAGTTGCACAAATTGCTGGTCAGCATCAGATGGGAAGGCCTGCAAGGATTAAAGCTCCTCTTCTGTGGAAAGAGAGCGAATGGTGTGAAGTACTTACTTACTTACTTACTTACTTACTTACTTACTTCAGCACTTGAATTTGAGCCAGATTGCAACTGCAAAATTTCCTGAATTACAAGGATTTTTACATGTCTCACACTTTCTATGGAATTATTTTTAACCCATGCTGCTGAACAGAAATTCCCAAGAAGTGCTTGAACTTGTTGACATGATTTAGATTTAGCTGTTATTGTAGCCTCACAGTGCATTATTTCTCACAAACCACCCTTGCCTAAATGATGGCTATTTGCATCTTTCAGCCTCATCTATATTATATTATGTTTCTTTGTGCTTCATTAAGTAATGAGAGAACAGGATGGATGAAATGGCTCTGGGATATACATGTGTAGCAGCTAGGATTTCAACTCTGGACTTGCAACAGTACAAATTTATCTTTGGGTTGTTGTGAGTTTCCCAGGCTGTATGGTGTGACAACTTGGTCCACCCACTTACTAAAATTCGCTACCACCAACCTAATATTTTTATTAGGATTTTAAGCGAAATAAGATTTCCAGTTAGGCTCCTATTACAAACCATTAATTGTGAGGAAACAGAAAAGAAGTATGATGGAGGCTTTCTTCAAGTTAACAAGAAAGAGTTTATTAACTTTAACAGGCTTTAAAACAAACAAGGCACAGATCTTAATGGTTCACTTCTATTGAGGCAACGAGAGCGTATGGTTACAGAAAAATTGTTCAACAGTGTGATGGTTTACTTGGTATTACATTTATTTATTTATTTATTTATTATTTGGTCTTGTATTCCGCTCCTCCCTGCAGGCTCGAGGCGGGTCACAACATATAAAACAAGCTGCATGTGATAGCCATGCAGCCATACAATAAAACGGTAAAAACATTAAAACAGTTACAAGTCACATCGCGAGGTGTTTGAAAGGAACATAAAGCATTTCCTCGGACCCGAGGCACAAATATATTAGGTAACTGTAATAAACAGCCACCCCAGCTAGTGTGCCTAGTCAAAGGCCAGTCTGAACAGTGTAGTCTTAACAGCCCTCCGAAAGGCAGCCCGGACGTCATCTGGGAGGGAGTTCCATAACACCGGGGCTGCCACGGAGAAGGCTCTCTGCCTGGTTGTGGACAGATGGCAGGAGCGGATTGATGGTACTAGTAACAGATTTTGTTCCTCTGAACGTAGTGATCTCGGGGGAATGTATGGGGCAAGGCGGTCCCTCAGGTACGCAGGCCCTAAGCCGTGCAAGGCCTTAAAGGTTAACACCAACACCTTGAAGGCAATTTGGTGCTCCATAGGAAGCCAGTGCAGTTGCCGAAGAATTGGCGTGATGTGCTCCCTTACCGGCGTTCCCGCTAGCAAGTGAGCAGCGGCATTCTGCACTAGCTTGAGCTTCCGAATTGTCGACAAGGGAAGGCCAATGTAGAGGGCATTACAGTAGTCCAGCCTCGAGATGACCGTCGCTTGGATCACCGCGGCCAGGTCGTCCCTGGACAAGTAGGGTGCCAGTCGTCTGTGCTGGAGCGTATTGGTTTTCAATAGAGGTTTCTTCTTCTTAGATCTTAAAGCAATTCCAGTCATTGCTAAAACTTGACTGTAACAGCTCTGTCACACTAATAATGAAACTAGTGCGAACAGATGGTTACAACCAGGAACTTCTCTGAACTAAAAGTTCCCTGAGTCTTGTCTGAATGAGCTAACAGACTCGTGCTAGCTCCCAGTCTCAGAGCCCACCTTTCTCTCTATATCCAGAGACTCCAAGGTGTCCTGATTGACTATCCCAAGTCAGCCCTACTGGCTCTAAACTTTAAGCGGCACCCTGATTCTCTTCTGACCCTAAGCGCTGTCAGCTACCCTGACCACTTAGTTCAGACTAATCCCTAGGTGTTTCGTTATAGAACAGACTGATTCAGACTAACAGCTGAGGTTCGGATGCTACTTGTCCAAAACCTAGCTCAAGACTGGCTGCTAAGGCTTGGATGTTACTTTTCCACAGCCTAGCACAAGGCTAAACTTTTCTGACAGGATTTCTCCCTCCTAGTCAGCTCAGCTCTTCCCCTATGGCTCTCAGCCAATCTCCTGGTAGACACTGTATCTAGACAGAATAGGGCATGAAGTGACAGATCCCCACACCCCCTGCACAACTGCTGGCGGGATGCAGCGATCTTGGACATCTACAGTGGCACGTGTGACAAGGTCCTAAGTATTGATAATATAGCACCATTGGTTGGATGCTTTACTAAAAGGAGTTTGTAATCTAAATTTTGAGGAAAGAGAAACAACAGAAAACGTAAGCCCTTCTACACTATCTAGATTATCAAAGCAGACAACCAACATTATCTACTTTGAACTTAATTATATGAGTCTACACTACCATATAATCCAGTCCAAGTCAGATAATCTGGATGTGATGTAGCTGTGTAGAAGAGGCCATGGAACGCTCTCTGTTTAAGTACCCTGCCCATTGTTATATAGAGGAATCAAGAATCAGTGGGACAGAATCAGGCAAAATGGATCTGGGGTCCAGGTTAAAAAGCCTGGATGATGGCTCAACCATAGTTTGGAGCTGGAGGAAGAGGGGCTCTTGGATGCCATTCTTAGAAAGATTCACTATTCTTCAGCAAAGTGGGGGATTTTTTTTCAGGTCCTGTGCTGTTATAGCAGGAGTTTGTGGATGCTCCCTGCCAGACACAATTTTAATATCCATATGCTGCTGTGACACATATGTAAATATCGCTGTCAGTTGGGAAGGGGAAGTGACCAGACTTTTATACCACCTCCATACAAAAATCACTCCTCCTCCTCCTCTTTCGCCTTCTTCTGTGCGAAAGACCTGGAGATTTCTACTCCCCTCCAGCAGATTTATCTCACCGTCTGAAGATAATAATTCCCTAAAATGCCCGGTGGCATACTAGGAACTCACAACATTGCAAAGTCTAAGAGTCTGGCTCAGGCTTTCTCCTCCCCAAGCCTCACAATTATCTTGATAAAAGTTTTCTACTGAAGACACCAAACTAGAAAATGTATGGTTATAAAGGCATACATTCTTGTTTTATTACAAGTATTACAGCAAACCGATTATTCAACCCTATATTTGCATATATCCCCCCCCCCCCAAAAAAGCAACAACCAGTGAGCATAGTAGAATTTAACTTGCCAATTCTGCCACCTGGTGGTTAATTTATTCACTTGTGGTTAGTTTTATCCTGAAAGCATAAAATTATGCAGTTAGACCCCATCCCTGCCCTTCAGCGAAAACACACTGTTTGCAATGCAGCCTTTCATAGTTGCAGTCCTTTCCTAGAAGAATATCTATTGTCTAATATGAATAATTTCTTTTCTTTTCCTAGAAAGAGGTTAAGTCATGCATAAGTTAAACTCCAGTTGCAAACACCTGAAGATATGATGTGGATGTTCTTTAGAGAGAACCAGGGGATGCTGTAGGGTATGTGAATGTTTTAAATGTTTTAAGTGTTTTACTGGATTTTAATTGATAAATTCTATTTTAACATGGCTATGTTGTGGATTTTAAATTGCACTCTGTTTAATGTTGTGAGCTGCTTTGCATCTCAAAGTTGAACTAAGTCGAATACAGATAAATATAACATGCGATGGGGGAAGGCGGGGGGGGTGTGGGGCGCCACGAGGCACTACTTTTTCTGGCAACGGCTGCAAAATGACATGGCCCCAGGGGTCGTGTGAAGAGGTCCTTATAGCACATTGTGTCTTCTAGCTTTATGAAGTTATTCTAAAGCTTTTACCTAAATATCAACTGTGCTAAAGTTATTTCCTAAGGTAAGCACAAGCTGACTTCTTGTTTCTTTTTTTTAATGGATCAGTGTTGAGGTCTTTAAAAAAATAAGAAAGAAAGGTTTTCTGAACATCCCCTTGTGTTCTAGAAATGTAAATTAATCTGCTGTGCAGTATTTATAGCAGACTCTGCAGATGATGGCTTAGCTGTCCGTTTTTTCTTATTTAAGATCATGTAACAAAAATGGTATTGCTTTTGGTGGGGGGGGGCAGAACTGATTAATAGGATTTCAATGCCTTTCAGGGGAAAATTTGCTTTGAAATCAGAGCAATTTGATAATATGTAAATGCCCGACAAAAGGAATTGTATAGAAATTGCATATGGTTTTAGGGCAGTGATTCCCAACCTTCTTAGTGCCGTGACCCCTTAACACAGTTCCTTATGTTGTGGTGACCCTCAACCATAACATTATTTTTGTGCTACTTCATAACTGTAATTTTGCTACTTTTATGAATCGTAATGTAAATATCTGATATGCGGGATGTTTTTTTATTCACTGGACCAAATTTGGCACAAATACCCAATACACCCAAATTTGAATACTGGTGGGGGAGGAGGATTGATTTTGTCATTTTGGAGTTGTAGTTGCTGGGCTTTATAGTTCACCTACAATCAGAGAACTCTATTCTGAACTCCACTAACAATTGAATTGAACCAAACTTGGCACACAAAACTCCCATGACAAACAGAAAATACTGGAAGGGTTTGGTGGGCACTGACCTTGAGTTTTGGAGTTGTAGTTCACCTACATCTGCAGAGCACTGTGGATTGAAACAATGATGGCTCTGGACCAAACTTGGCACAAATACCCAATATGCCCAAATGTGAACACTGATGGAGCTTGGAGAAAATAGCCCTTGGCATTTGGGAGTTGTAGTTGCTGGGATTTTTTCAACAGAAAATTTTGCACCAAAGGCAAAAACAACATGGAAAAATAGGGATGTGGTATTAATCCACAAAATAGGAAAACATTACATCTTTTCTGTGTTGCAGCAATTTTTTTATTCAAAGCTAATAATACACCCATGTGAAATATATCAGACAAGTAAGGTAAGACATGTAGAAGTAAAAACAAAAGTTGGAAAACACTTGGAATCTCCCCCGCCCCTCATGCATCCATTGATGCCTTTTGCTTTTCACCAGTGTCAACTTATGATTTCCACATAAGTAGCCAAACATATAGATCTATGCTGCTTCTCAGTGGCTGCCCCTTCTTCCCAGGAAGCCAGAATGGCCCCTTCCCTGCTGTCCTTCTGGCAGCAGACTAAAAACTTTTTTATTCATATAGGCTTTTAAATAAGAAGGTTTTAAATGTTACGTCAAGGGGTGCTGTGGCTTTTAGCTTTGAATATGTTTTAAATCTGGCTTTTTAAATAGGATTTTTAATACTATTGATTTTTATTTTTGTTTAAATATTTTTATATTTTTGTATATTTTCAATAGTATTTAAATGCTTTTAATGTAAGCTGCTTTGAGCCTCCTTTGTGGGGAAAGTGGGGTATAAATTATTATTATTATTATTATAACATGCAGGAGGTAGCTACTGAGACAGACTTATCTACTTTCCACCCATTTCCCTGTTCTTCCTCTGTGACCAGCAGTGCTTTAGAATTTGAAGAGGCACGAATGGAGGGCGAAAGAGAGAAACACGCCAACATCACAAAGAAGAAATTAGAAACACTAAAAAAAGAATGGAATAATCAGATAGCCCAAATTAAAATGTCTTGGTATTATCATTACACCAAAATGCCCAAATATTACAAAACAACTATATAAAAAATGGAAAGAGATTAGAAGGAGAAAAAAAGAAAAGTAAAAAAGGGGAGAAGGGGAGATATAGTATAATGGGGAATAATTATTGTAGGCAGTGTTCAAAACGATATGTGTTTTATGTATACAAATATGTGTAGATTTAGGGAGGGGAAGCAAACATGCTAATTATTTTTATTTGCTCTTGATTCTACAATATGATTATTTTTTAAAAAAACTTTTGGGACAAAACGTACAATGTCTGCTTCCAGTAAGTGATAATAGATCACTGTTGTTAACTTCAGATAGTTTAATTCAGTCTGACTCACTTAATTTTTACATCAATCTAGTGCTAATGGCTGCAGCCAGTGAGTAAATAGCACTCTACATCAGGGGCAGGCATGTAGCCGGGGGCTAAGGGGCTAAGGGGCTTCAGCCCCCGAAATTCTCAGGGTGGTCCGCAAAAGGCCTTACTGGTACATTATTTAAACTGTTATGTTTATTCATATCATAATCTGATCACCATGCTCATTATATCCCACATTAATGGGGTTATTGGGATAACAATACAAAAGATTTGCTAGGGTAGACCCTCTTCCACCCAGTCTCAGCCCCCCGAACCAAACTCAGCCCCCTCCGAAACAAAATCCTGGCTACGGCCCTGATCAGGGGTGCTCATTATGGTGATCGGGAGCACCTAGGTGATCTTCGGCCCTCTTCCAGGTGATCTTTGGGCCTCACCAGCCGGATGGCGCGCTCCTGCCATGCGCACGCACGTGTGCTCCTACCGCCGCCTTTGCGGGGCTTCTTTTGCCAAAATGAGGTTTTAGTGGGCGGGCCCTGGCGCTTGTCTTTCCACGCACGGTGTGGTGACATGACCGCCCATTGGTTGCTGCTGGGGGGGGGGCATATCTGGCCGGAGCACTGGCAGGTGCGCCTATAAATACCCTCCTGCTGCGTGCGTGGGAGGGGCCTGCTGTGCACGCAAGAAGCAGGATGGGATGGGGACTTCCTGCCTCGCGAAAGCACGCAGCAGGAAGGAGGAAGACAACGAAGACATTAAGAGTGAGTGCGCGCGCAGGCAAGGAGGATCTCCTTCCCGGGTGCGCGCGGCAGCGAGTTCATGGGCAGGCAAAAAAGAAGCCCCGCGCAGACGGAAGGCTGCAGTAGGAGCGTGATCTTTTCAACTTGATTGTTCACATAGTAGCTCGCATGATGAAAAAGTGTGGGCACCCCTGCTCTACATCCTTATAGACATATATCATTAACATTATGGTTACATGAAGCAGCTGACATCAAAGGAAACAAAATGGTTTTGATTATTTTGCCATTTATTATTTAATATAATTTGCACATGACATAATGAGTAATGTCCTGTAGGTAGTTGTTAATAAAAGTGCAAAACCCACAAGAATAAAGAAACAGAACAAAAGCTCAAGACATTTCCACTCCAGCATGCATCTTGATCATGACAGTGTAGATCCAATGTGTCTATGGGTATTTCCTTGTAGAGTAAGTACAGCCGGACACAACTTTAACTGCCATTATTCAGTGCTATGGTAACATGGGAGTTGTAGTTTGATGAGGCAGCAGCACTCTTCGAAGAGAAGTCTAAAGACACTCTTTGGAGAGAAGTCTAGAGACTAAATACAACTCCCATGAATTTTACAGTGTAAATGCACCAGAATTATCAGATGTTAATGTTAAATATATGTTATTTTCATATATAGCACCTTGGGCGTCTCTGTTTAAAGCAGAAAGGCAGAAATACAGATATTTACAAATAAATAGATACATACTCAAACAAAATCAATTCAAGAGTTTTGGTCATGCCTGTACAAGTATTCTATCAACAAGCAGAAAGTGGTATGGCAAGGCTTTTGCTGAGAACTTATGGCTATGACTGGAAATATGGAATGGTTCTTACCTTATTTGCAAATTAGTCAATTTTGTCAGCTAAAATTGTAAAAATCCATTATTTCCAATATGGTTGTCAGTTCTTCTTGAAGGTTTCCAACTCTTAACAACATCACTAACAGCAAGCAACACTGAATTCGAGATTATCTAAAACCTGCATCCTTGAAAACCTAAAATGTGAGAAGTGGCTGAATGGGGGTGCCCAAACGTAAATGAAGCTCTGGTTCCTCCACAGAAGCACATTTAGTCAAAACAGTCTAAGAATGGGAATTGAAAACTGGAATCCCACACTGAAAGGAGTTCAAGACAAGTAATACAGGTGAAAAGTACTCATTTGCTTCCTCTTACTTCTATCTGCCACGTGCTTAAAACCACAATTATCTAACTATGTGGATAGTTGTTTAGCTGCAGCCATTATTATCAAACAACAACAACTGGCCACAAATCAAGGCAATCTGCAGTGGTTTGACATGAACAGTTGCCTGATCTTATGCCTGGTAGCTATGGATTATCAGATATCAATTTTCTACCTAATCAGATAGGCTGCTTTGCCTGTTGTATGCTGCTTCACCTCTATTTTTGACACGGAGCCCTTCACACAATGCACAGGCACTTCCAGTCAGGCTCCATGCCAAAAAGAGAAAGAAAGCAGGGCATGCCGCCACAAGACAGGAGCCTTCCCGTGTTGCCTTTGTATGTTGCCATCCCTGCAATAGCAGTAAGCCAGACAGTGATGCTTCCCCCCACATGGGATGAGGGGCAAGGTAAGGCAGGTGAGGGGGGGGCATGGAGCAGCAGCTTCTCCACACACCCCACAGAGAGCCCATGGATTTGTCCCAATCCATGGGTCTTTTTGATGAGGTCATAAGTTAAAACCTCTATAAGCTTACATCGACGCCACAGGACAAATATTTTCTATGTTCAGTAATGCTTCTGGACTTCAATCTTGCAATGATGCATTAATTAATTTATTTACTTTATTTATATATCCCGCTCTCTCTCAGCCCAAGGAGGACTCAGAGCGCCTTATAATATTCAATGCTGAATATACAATCAAATAAAAAATACAATATATTATATACATAAAATACAGATAAAACATATGAATCATCACAATGGAAATTTATATTAAAATAAATTAGCTTAGGAATTACTCAACAATTTCCTTGGTTAAAATGAAAAGGAGTATGATAAAAGCCATTCTTCCCACCTAACAAGGGACAATTATTCTTGTTTATTCAGAAGAGTCCTCCCAGATCCAAGCTGCTTTCATCTGAGTTTGCTGGCAATATCTTTCAGAAGACATTTCATATCATTTAGCTGTAAAAATTAGAAAAGGTGGATTACTAAAGTGCAACGAAGCAATAGGATTTTTAAAACTTTGCTTAGATGAGAACCATCCCATTAGCTATTCTTTTGAGCCAGTGAGGTGTGATAGACTGGGTATTGGAAAAGGGATGAAAAAAAACAAAGATAAACAAATATGGCTGAAGAATCCAAGAATTCAATTAGACTGATAAAAAATTTGCACTTTGGATCTTATTGTGTGCTAAATTCACATCGTGTTTTTGCACAGAAAACAGCATTTTTCTGCACAGAAAATTCTTTTTCCTGAGATCAATTTTGCTTGATAAGCACCATGGCTGTATCCTATGAAATCTTGAAATTTGTGCTTTTGTGATATTTCATTTGATTTGATATTCTATTTCAAAATGCTCTAATGACTCACTAACTAAAAGCTGCAGGATCCTGTAGGATACAGCCATAATGGTTAAAGTGATATTGATGAAGAAATAGGAACTGCCTAAATTCCCTCTACCAATGTCCTCGTCAAAAGATTTAGTCATTTTAAAGCATTTTTAAAATTAGTATCCTATGTCGAAGATTGATAGAGCTGGGTTCCTGTGAGTTTTCCAGGCTGATCGAGTTGTTGTGGGCCTTCAATACTTTTCCAATTTAAGGCTTTTCATGGAACAAGATTTTTTTGAGGGGGGGGGGTGTTTTTGATTCCACTGAGGCCCCATATAATCCGGATTATCAAAGCAAATAATCTGGATTTTATAAGGCAGTGTTGAAGGGGTTTGAGACTGAGGCTGGCTCAACACTGCCCTATTTCCCAAGATCCGATCCCAGATTACCTGCTTTGATTTGGATTATATGTTTCTACACTGCCATATAATTTGGGATAAGCAAATACTGGGATCAGATCCTAGGATATATGGCAGTGTAGATGTAGCCTGAGATACTATGGCCCCATATAAAATTGTAAGCGAATGCTTCAGAAATAGTTGTAATCTTTCCGCCAATATGTTTGTGAATAGTTTGTAATCAGTGATTTTATTTCTGAAGGAGTGGATAAAAGAAGATCGAACAGGCTTCCTTCCCCAAAGACACATAAAAGATAATGTAAGAATAATTATAGGCTTAATTGATTATTATGAAAAAAAACAATAAAAAAGAATGTGTCCTGATACTGAAAAGGTGTTTGACAATGTAAATTGGAATTTATCTCCCTTTTAATAATAAAAGAAATGGACATGGGACACTATTTCACTAATGCTATAAAATCAACTTATGATAACCAAGAGGATAAGATTTCAATAAACGGCCAAGAGGCTAAAAGTTTCAAGATAAACAAAGACACAAGACAGGGATGTTCCCTATCTCCCTTGTTATTTATAATGTCCTTGGAAATATTAGTGAATACCATAACTGAAGATAAAAACTCAACTGGAACCAAAATAAGAAAAAAATACTACAAAATATTTATTTATTTGTTTGTTTCAATTTTTGACCGCCACTCCCGGAGGCTCAGGGCGGTTCACATAACAAAACAGAATAAAACATTATCAGATAAAAGAAGAGTTTAAAAATTCCCGACATTACTCAAAAGCCTGCCTGAAAAGATAAGTCTTGCATGCTCTGCGAAAGGTGTTCAGATTATGCAGAGCGCGAGTCTCAGATGGCAAGCCATTCCACAACACCGGGGCAATGATTGAAAAAGCTCTTCGCCTAGTTGTCATCAGTCGAAAGGATCTTAAATTGGGGACATCTAAGAGGTTCTGATCCTCTGACCGTAACGATCTCGGGGGATTATATGGGATTAGGCGATCCCTTAAGTACATTGGCCTCAGACCATTGCAAGGCCTTAAAAGTAAGAACTAACACCTTGAAAGCAATCCGGATTTCGATTGGTAACCAGTGCAGATCCCGGAATATTGGTGTTATGCGACAACTCACAGGCTCCCCTGTGAGAAGTCGGGCCGCGGCATTCTGCACTAGTTTGAGTTTCTGGATCAAAGTCAAGGGCAGGCCAATGTAAAGAGCGTTACAGTAGTCAAGTCTTGAGATGACCGTGGCTTGAATTACCTTGGTCATTCCAGGACAGATAGGGAGCCACCTGTCGTAGATGGAAAAACGCAATTCTGCTGACATTGGAGACCTGACCCTCCATTGACAGTGGAGGGTGCAAGAGGACTCCTAGACTTTTTACTGATGATGACGGGCATAATGCCGATGGTTTAATATGAGCTTTTGCCGATGGTTTAATCATAGAAGACCCATTGGAAAACATACAAAAATTGATGGCTAAAATAGAAGAATTTGGGAAACTTTCAGGACTTAAAAGAAATAAGAAGAAGACAACAATATTAATAAAGAATATCAACTCCCATGTGACATGCAATGTGAAGAAAGCCAGAATTTAAATTTAAAATTTAAATGCTGGATTTCTTCACATTTGAGCCAGTGCAGAAGGACCCTCAGATCAAAGTTACAAGTGTATCTGCAAAAATATGGACAAACAAAGGGATGTATTTGGTACCATGCAAACAAAACTGATGCTAAACATACAAAATATAAAAATCATTTAATGATGGGGTTTTAAAACAGCAAATTCAGTACATAGCAATAAACACCCAAAAACCAAATGTAAATCAAAATGTTTCACTAAGCACTTCCATAACAAACACATACAAATGGAAGCCTAAAATATGATAACTTGTACATCAGAGTATACTTGAAAATATTTGAGGTCTTTATTTGGGAACTAAAGTCACATGTAACAAAGTACCTTGATATCCAGTTGTCGAAACTGCTGGGATATTCTGTGGAAAGAATCATAAATAATGTAAAGGAAGTAGATCAGAGAATCACAACCGGAACAAAATTTATGTGTAAGTTCAATGATATGTACTAGGCTTGGTTAGGTTTTTCGGAATGCTCTGAAATTCGGAATTAATTCGGAATTAATTCACTTTTGAAGCTATTTTGAAGTGATGTAAGCATCCTGGAAGTGAATTTGCCATTTCGAAGCTGCCACCGCCATTTTAGGAAAGGAATTGGCGGGTTTCCCTTTCTTGGCCTTCCCTTCCGTTTGCATTAAAAGACCCAGTTCGGAGCCCATGCCTTCCCTCCACATTAGATGCCTTCCCACCACATTTTTCACCTTGGCTTTCTGTGTTCTGTGACTGAATACAAATAGTTAAATATAAATATGGAAGAGAGGACAAAGGGAGACAGAGCCCAAACTTGACACTACTATTTTATCTAAGGAACTCCATTTTACTACCTGCAGGGCCGGTTCGTCCATTTGGCGGAGGAAGCAGGCACGGAGGGCCTCTGCGGCCGGCCCCGCAGCCCCGAAAAGGTCTGCGCATGCATACTGGCTCCCGCTTTGGAGCCAGAGCGCGTGCAGATTGGCGCATGCGCACTGGGGGGCGCAATTTTTTTTGCGTACCCCCCGGAAACAGCTTGGTCCGCCCCTGACTACCTCATTGTATATAATGGGACTTCAGCATCCAAGGATTTTGGTACACATTGGGGTCCTGCAACCAAACCCAAGCAGATATCAAGGGCCCACTCTATAGGGCTGAGATAATTTTAGCTTTCTGTTATTGGTGTCGTGATATGGCAGGGCAGAGAATGAAGACCCACCACATCAATTTACTGCATTTGCAACAGAAGGGATGCCAAAACCCTATTTTAATGAAGATTCATCTAGTGACAAGCTCCTGCACTGATTCTGCGCATGACAGCTAGCACTGCATTAGGGACAAGCTCAGCATTTTTAGTGAGCTGAATTAAGTGTGGCAGGAATGGTAAGACCTGTCTTACCATTCCTGCCACACTTAATTCAGCTCACTATGAATACCATGAGTACCATCTGATGGGAAGAGTGGGTTTTCCGCTAGTGCTTTAGTCATGGGCACATTTAAAGCCCAAAGTTAGACACACCATTAGTGCTGTAAAACTTGTGACATCCTGTCCCGAAGTGGGCTGAGCATTTGTGTCACCCTCAATGGTATTCCTAGGAGTTTCGACCCATCATAGGAATATTAAGGTGAAAGTGATAGTTGAAAGTGCAATGACCCAGAACTGTTTACAACAATGGCTATGTCTCTGTGTGATAGGTGATGTTATTGTATGTGATGTGTTTAATAATGTTTAATGTTTTATTAGGGAAGGGCAAATTTTAATATTTTATAATGTTTTTATCGATGGCATTTAATTGTTGAACCACTATGAACCACCCTGAGTCCCCTTCAGGTTGAGAAGGGCAGTATACAAATATCGCAAATAAATATTCCTTAGAGCATTCCTTAGAAAAGTCAACAAGGTCATGAGGGCCCATGTCTAAGGATGCAAGGGCTTTGGGCAGGGGGGCACCTGTCACAGCTGAGGGGACAGAAAAAATTCCCCCATGTGATGGCAACTAGGACAGTCTCAGTCCCATGCTTCAACCCCTCCCACTAATTATATGCCTCCTGGGGAGGGAGGGTGGGGCTGCAGCCAGAAGACCTTCGGAGCTTGTTAGAAGGTTCCAAAGCACACTGCACAGACACAGGAAATACCATCAGTGTGATTTTCACAGAGACCATGATGTAGAAAGGCTGTTAAAGCATAAGTTGCCTGAGACTGACAACAATAGTCCTTCTTACGAGGCTGTTAAAAAGTGTAAATGACACAGCATCATTTCTGATCAAGGGCAGGCTGCCTATTCTAAGTCAATTTCTGCTATGAGACATACATGCAGTATCTAAGAGCAATCCTTGTCCTTTTTTGTTCTAGGTCACATCATTTTTCCACTGCTAAATAAAACACCCCCTGCTTTCTCGTCCAATGTGCTTCTTTCTTTCTTTTTCTTTCTTTCTGAGGTTACATACTGTAAACCAGTGTTTCCCAACTGCTGTGACACGGCACAGTAGTGTGCCATGACAGACTTCCTGCTGTGCCGCGAGAAAAGCTCTCTGCCCCCCTTCCTTCTCTCCTCCTCCTGCCGAACTCCTGCTGCTTGGGGGTGGAGGAGGAAGGGCCATTTCCCCAGCCAGCCTCCAATCTGCCATGACTCCCACCCCTCGCTCGCTGAAGCCGCGTGGAGGAGGAGCCCCGCCAACTGAAGCCTGTCCACCACTCATCTTCCTCCTCCACCATGTGGCTTCAGCTTCAGCTGTGGGAGAGCTGAAGCCATGGGGAGGGGGCGCGACATGGCGTGGCCTGGCTCCGCCCCTCCCTCGGCTGAGGCACTCCCAGCAGCTTCTCCAGCCTTGAGGGGACAGTGCCAAGCCAGCATTGAACTGGCTCTGCCACCACTGGCTTGGTACTTCCCCCTCAAGGTTGGCAAAGCTGTGGGAGAGCTAAAGCTGGGGGAGGGGGCGGGGCATGGTGCGGCCTGGCTCCGCCCCCTCCCCTGGCTTCAGCACTCCCAGCAGCTGCCCCACCCTTGAGGGGACAGTGCCAAGCCAGCATTGTGCTGACTCTGCCACCGCTGGCTTGGCACTGCCCTCTCAAGGCTGGCGAAGCTGTGGGAGAGCTGAAGCTGGGGGCGGGGGCGGGGAATGGCGTGGCCTGGCTCTGCCCCCTCCCCCAGCTTTGGCACCCCCAACAGCTGCTCCCAGCAGCTCACCATCCCCCAGCCATTCTTTATTGTGTTACAGTGTCATTTTGTGTTATTTTGATTGGTGGTGTGCCCCCGGATTTTTTTAATGTTAAAAGTGTGCCGCGGCTCAAAAAAGGTTGGGAAACACTGCTCTAAACCGGAAGACTCATCTTTTGCATCAGAGTTACATTGTAACATATAATTAACATCACAAATACTACTGCTCATTCTTCTCTCCGTTGTGAAAAATGTGAATAAATATAGTGCTGAAGACTTTAGGAGTATTAAGCTCAACAGGTAATACATTGTTTCATTTCTAGTGTAGGATTGAGAATAAAATATGTGGCATTCAGGTTGAAAGGGTGGGACAGATAAAGAAAAATAACATACTCTTCTGATGAGTCATTAGCTTTTGTATTGATTTTGACGAGATAATTTTCTTTCATGACAGCTTCCCATGCCAGAGTTTCATTATCTTCATTTCTTGAACCTTCAAGATACAGAATGCACAGCAGATTTATTGACAAAATAAATACAAATCAGCAGAATGAGTTTCAGGTCAAACATAGGATGCTTTTGCAAGTCCGGTTCAGTGCATGCTTATATAGAAGTAGTACCTATTATCATAAATAGGGCTTACACACATAAATAGGCACAGATCCACAACTCAACTCCAATATTTGAAACTGAAGAGATATATCTCCTTTTCAGTTTGCTCTTCAAAGTCCACAATGATTGCGGGCATGCTGAATCAAAGTTCCAGTTGCAAGAAAAAGATAAAATGGTTGACATTATATACCTCTGAACTGCTGCTTTTACTCTCAATTTTAAGAGTTGTTAATCATTTTTTCTTGCTTTAAAAACTATCAGGTACCATGTGATCTATTCAGTTTTCATTTAGCAGGAGTACATACAGTATATATATGTGGAACGCCCTCCCGGCCGGAACTCGGGCTATGAAGGACTTGCTCCCGTTTAGACGGGCCTGTAAAACATACCTGTTTAAGCAGGCCTTTGGTGAGTAAGTCCTGCCCATGCCCCGCCATCTATTCATTCTTCTGAGGATGATGTGCTGTTCATTGTGTTAACTGTGTTATTAATTACTATACTGCTGTTGTTTTTAATTGTTTTTAACTGCTTATTGCCTGTATTTTACTGTGCCCTTCGGCTCCTGTAAGCCGCTGCGAGCCTCAGGGAGTCGGTGGCATAGAAGCCCGAATAATAAATAAATAAATAAATATACATTTGACATATAACAATAAAAAAGTGTCATCAAGCTGCAACCCAGAGAAACTGGTTAAACTTTGAATGATACCATGAGAGAGGATGCGGTTGCCCTGCCTCCAGTCCAGCTTCCCAGTGTGATTTCAGACAGCATCAAAATGCAGGTTTTAAAAGTGGGGCAAAAAATCCTGGGACCTGGCAGCAAGTCCACACACAGGCCTGTCAGTCCTGGGACAGGACTGCCCTGCTCACACTTTCCTTTGAAGTGGATCATGATGGAAGGCAGACAGGAGATATCTGGCAGAATTTTTTTTTAAAGAAATTCTCTTCAAGATTCATACATTCATTCAATTTATTATTTGTTAATCACCCACCATCCCAGATGCTCTGGGATATTTAAATAAGATATGGCATTAAAACAGACAAGTAATAAAATCGGAATTATAAAACAAAAACTCTGTTAAAAAGCCAGGTCTTAAGTGCCTGCACACAGGATCGCAAATCGCACATGGCTATCGGATAAGGGGGCAAAGAGTTCCAAAGAACAGGAGCAGTAATAGAAAAGGCCCTGTGTCTCATACTATCAAGACGTACTACTCTGGGACCTGGTACATACAAAAGATTTTGTTGAGTGGGGCGAGGTGACCAATGATGGTGGAGAGAAGAGAGGCGGTCTCCATGGTATTCTGGCCCCTGGCCATACAAGGCTTTCAAAGTTAGGACCAACATCTTGTACAGGCCCCAATATTCCGTTGGGAGCCAATAGAGATGTTGTAGCATAGGAGTTATATGACATTTCATAGGTGATTTAGCGAGTAACCTGGCTGCTGCATTCTGGATGATCCGAATTTTCTGAGTCGTTGACCAAGGGAGGCCAATGTACAAGGCATTGCAATAGTCCAGCCTAGATGTCACATTGGCATGGATGACTGTTGCCAAGGCCTCGCTTGAAAGGTAAGGTGCCAACTGCCTTGTCTGGTGAAGATAGAAAAAGGCCTGTTTGCTAACAGCAGTGATTTGTGTAAGCTCCGGCAAGGGGGGTCTAATGAACCACGCTCACTCCAAGCAGTGTTGAAGGATAAGTAGTTTAATAGGTCCTTAATCCAGGGCAAGCAAAGATAGACTAACTTCTTCCCGCGCAACAGTCTCTTCAAAACCCTCCCTGGCCCGCCCCCCTGCTGGGCCCCTCCTTCCTCGGGCTTGACCATCCGGCTCTCCGCATATCAAAGTTCAGGAAAGGTGCCTGGCACTTCAAAGGGCGGGTCCAGTTCAAAGGCCGCCAAATGCTGCTGTTATCTGATGGCGCGCGGGGTTTGGTCCGTTAGGGCAACAAACGGGCCAAGTGGCGCTGACATAGCGCCCCCCTCCGAAAGGTGGTGACCTGCAAGGGAGAGAAGAACAAAGGGGAGGGAGAGAAATCAGGATCCCGGCTTGGCAGGGAAGGCAGCGTGAAAGGCTTTCAGCAATCTGGGGGCCCTGACGTGCTCGGCCAACACCCACTCGGGCTGCAAGTCTTTGGCGGTCCATCGAACCAAATAGCTGAGGTGGCCCTTGCGGCGCCGCGAGTCCAAAACCTCACGAATCTCGAAGTGAGTGTGGGGGCCCACCATGATCGGCACCGAGGCGTCGACCGTTGCTGACCACTTCCGGTCGGTCACCGCTTTCTTGAGCAGGCTAACATGGAAGACAGGGTGGACCTTTTGCCAGGTGTGCGGGAGGTCCAGCTTAACCGCCACGGGGTTGACGACTTCCACCACCCGTAGGGGTCCCACGAACTTATTCGCAAACTTGCGGGAAGGCTGGGTGGACTTGAGATGCTTGGTGGACAGGAACACACGGTCACCAACAGTGTATGTGGGCTGGGGGCCCCTCTTCTTGTCGGCGTAGAGCTTGTAAGAGTCCCGAGCCTGGCGGAGGGCGGCCTGGATTTGGGGCCAAGCTTCAGCGACCTTGTTGCCCCAATCAGTCGGCGGGACGGCCGGATCCGCCGCCGGGGCCACTGTCGGGAAGGGGGGAAAGTCACGCCCGGAGACGACCCAGAATGGGGAGGCCCCCGTCGAGGCGTGTTCGGAGTTGTTGTAGCTGTACTCTGCGACGTCCAGCAGCTCGGCCCAGTTGTCCTGCTGGTACGTGGAGTAGCATCGAAGGTATTGCTGGAGGGTGCGTTGGACCCTCTCCGTCGCCCCATCCGTCTCAGGGTGAAAAGCGGTGCTCAGAGCCCGACGCGACCCTAGCCCCGCTAGGAACGCCTTCCAGAATCTCGATGTGAACTGCGGACCCCGATCACTCACGACGCGGCGTGGGCACCCATGGAGCCGGAAAACGTGGTGCGTGAACAGGCGGCCCAACTCGGGAGCCGGGGGGAGCCGCCGGAGTGGGACGAAGTGGGCCTGCTTGGAGAAGAGGTCTACCACCGTCCTGATAGTGGTGTAACCCCCACTGGGTGGGAGGTCGACTACAAAGTCCATGGCGATCTCGCTCCAGGGCTCCGCGGGGTCGGCTACCGGCTGCAGCAGTCCCGTGGGCCGGCCCGTCTTCGGCTTGTTCTTCGCGCAGACGTCACATTCGGAGATATAGTCATTGGTGTCTTTTCGCATCGCCGGCCACCAGAACTGACACGCCAACAGCTTCAATGTCTTGGTGAGGCCGAAGTGACCAGACAGCTTGGAATCGTGGGCCTGCCTCAGGATCTGTCCCCTTCTGCACCGCGGGACGTATAGCTTGTCCTTGTAGTACCAGATCCCCCCGGCTTCGGTTGAATCTCCGCAGTGCTCCTGGAGCCAGGCATCGTCCTCATATGCGGCCGCTAGGTCGACTAAGAGTTCCGGGGACCCGGGGACCGCTTGTTGACTTTTCAATAAAACCTCTGTCCATGTTTTTGTCAATGAATTCCCTTAGCGCCTTCCTTTCCGGTTCGGACAGGGCGTACAGCTTTGGGCTCGGCAGTTTGGCGCCTTTTTCAATTTCAATTGCACAGTCCGACTTCCGGTGGGGGGGGGTAGCTGGTCACTTATTAAGGCTTGGGGCTTTATTCCCAATTGCTTTACCAGCTGGGGGGACATCAGGCATCGGGTGCACCCACTATCTAGCATGGCCACTGTCTCTATTTCTTGGGGTCCCTCCGGGTTCCATAACTTGATATCAAACTTAAAGGTGTCACAACCAAGGGGATCAGACTCACCGCCCTGAGGGGTTCGGACCTGCTGCCGGGCATCTACAGCAGATCATTGTCGTTTCCCGCCAGCCATTCGGGGTCGCTTTCCTCCGTCTCCGTCTCCAGCTCCAGCTCCTCCGCCTCTCGGAGGCTCCGGGATGCTCGCGCGGTTTCTGCAGCTGCCGCGGCCTTGCCTCGAACCGGGGTCTTGGCCTGCTGGGGTGGCTTGGGCTCCGGCGTCTTCTCCGGTTTCGGTGGGAGGCTCTTCCAGCGGCAGTCCGCGGCCCGGTGGCCCTCCCAGCCGCACGAGAAGCACGCTCCCCTCTTCCCCTTGGGGCCTTCCCGACTGCTCGATCGGGCCCTCGGTGACACTCTCCGGGCGGCCCCCGGCCTCCCCGTCGGGCCTGGTCGTCGGCCTCTCCCGCCTTCCCGGTGACGGCGCGGCATTTGCTCCATGTCACACTCCACTCTCCCCGCGGAGACTATCCAGTCCTCTAGAGTCTTGGGGTTCCCCCGGTGCATGGCCCACTCAAGGATGTCTGACCTCAGGCCGGCCTTGAAGCATTCCAGCTTTGTGACTGCCGACCAGTCTCTGATCTTCCCCGCCAGCGCCTTGAAGCTCAGGGCATACTCGGAGACGGATCTCTGGCCCTGGTAAATCCTCTTAAGCTGGGCCTTAGCTTTTTTTGCCGGCTAAGGGGTCTCTAAAACGGGTCTGCAAGGCTTCTAGGAAGGTGTCTAACCACCTCAATTGTGGGGCCTGGATGTTGGACATTTGTACTAACCAGTCCGCCGCGGCCTCCTTCGGGTTGGCCCCCACAGCCCGCACCTTGGCCCCTTCCGAGGGGAATGAATCCCCATAGTCCAACATGAAGTTCTGCACGTTCGTGACAAAGTAAGAGAGCTGACGTGGGTCTCCGTTGAACTTTACCTTCAGCTCCCTCCGACTTCCCGCCATCTCCTGGCTCTGGTCAGCCGGCCCCAGGTTGAACGTAGAGGCTCCCCTCGGCAGGATGAAGTCATCTCCACTGTCTCGGAAAGTCACTCTCCCTGACGGTCGGCCTGGTCGCTCCGATGCTCGGCTCGAGCCCCGGTCCCGGGGTCGGGCGTCTGGGGGACCCCACGGCAACTCCTCCGGCCTGCTAAGTAGTGTCTCCATCTGGTACTGGAGAGTTTGCACCGCCTGGATCAGAGCGAACACCTGGACCTCCAGTCAAATCTCAGCCGGGCTGGGTAAGTCGCTGTCTAGGGCTGGATCCCTCCCTCCTGGCTGAGCCGTCTTCTTGCGCCGGGTCACGTCCTTCGCAATCGGAGCGGGGAGCAACGGCACCTCGTCTTCCATACCCGTGATCACGACCTGGGGAGTCGTCCTCGGGGCTCCGGCTCCGGCTTCGTCTCCCTCTCCATCCGCCTCGGCTTCTTCTTCCTCACCCGAATCCTCCGGGTGCAGGTCAGCAGGCAGTCCCATCTCGGCTTGAGACATCTCGTAAAGGTTGCTATGGTCGGAAGGTTTTAACGGCCGTAGAAGTAGGTGAGTCTATCTTTATGTAAGCTCCGGCAAGGGGGGTCTAATGAACCATGCTCACTCCAAGCAGTGTTGAAGGATAAGTAGTTTAATAGGTCCTTAATCCAGGGCAAGCAAAGATAGACTAACTTCTTCCCGCGCAACAGTCTCTTCAAAACCCTCCCTGGCCCGCCCCCCTGCTGGGCCCCTCCTTCCTCAGGCTTGACCATCCGGCTCTCCGCATATCAAAGTTCAGGAAAGGTGCCTGGCACTTCAAAGGGCGGGTCCAGTTCAAAGGCCGCCAGATGCTGCTGTTATCTGATGGCGCGCGGGGTTTGGTCCGTTAGGGCAACAAACGGGCCAAGCGGCGCTGACAATTTGGGACTCCATGGTTAGCTGTGTATCTAAGACCACACCCAAACTCTTAACGGTAGCGGATGGAGATAGGGGAGCACCATCAAAGGTGGGCAGATGGTGTAGCACACCTACCGGACGGCCAGGCCACAAAATCTCAGTCTTGGCCGGATTCTCCTTCAATCTGTTCGCATGCAGCCAATTTGACATGGCTTTGAAACACAAGATGAAACTGAGGTTATTCCAGCCTCCAAGTGTAGAAGGAGTTGGGTGTCATCCGCATACTGGTAACACTCTAGCCTGAAACTCCGCACTAGACTGGCAAGTGGCTTGACATAGATGTTAAAAAGAAGGGGGGAGGGAATTGCACCCTGAGGCACCCCACAAGAGAGAGGAGATCTTTCGGAAACACAAGCCATAAACTCCACACGCTGACCCCGACCTCGGAGGAATGAGTCAAACCAACTAAGGGCCTGGCCATGAACTCCGGATATGGCAAGTCGATGGAGCAGTATGTCATAGTCAATGGTATCAAACACGGCAGTAAGCTCAAGGAGTACCAGCAGTGCCGACCCCCCCTTGTCAAGCTTGCAACAGAGTTCATCTGTAATGGCGACTAGGACGGTCTCTGTCCCATGGCCAGGGCAAAAACCAGACTGGAAAGGGTCCAGACCAGCTGTGTCGTCCAAAAACTGCTGCAGTTGCCCTAGTACAGCCCGTTCGATCACCTTGCCTAGAAATGGGAGGTTAGAAACTGGTCGATAATTGGCAAGGGTCATCAGATCGAGGCTGGGCTTTTTCAACAGAGGATGGGCTATTGCCTCTTTTAGGTTGTCTGGGAAGATCCCTTGTTCAAGGGAGCTGTTGATTATGCTCCTCAGATGATCTTGTAGTCCTTCCAAGCAGTTCTTGACTAGCCAAGAGGGGCATGGATCAAGAGGGCAAGTAGCTGATCTTGCGGCAGCCAGAATTCTGGTAACAACTTCAATATCCAGTGGAGATAATCTATCTAAGATGGGCCCATCGGATGGCCATGGGGTCTCCAACTCACATACTGTGTCCACTGTAGGAAGCAGTTCTTGCTGGAGCATGATGATCTTATCACTGAAGAACTTCTGAAATGCCTCAGCTGTGATAGTCGAGATTGCCGGATCCTGGGCCAGGGGAGCTGAATTGGACATGACTCGAACAATTTTAAATAATTGTGCTGGACGGGATCTAGCAGAGGCTATCAGGGAGGAGTTGTATGTTCTTTTGGCCTCCTTAACGGCTAACTCATAGGACTTACAAAAGGCCTTAAGAGAAGACGACGACTTCTCATCCGGATTCCGGTGCCACCGATGTTCCAGCCATTTTCGCTCTCGTTTCATCAGCCACAGCTCGCTGGTGTACCAAGGAGAGCAATTGCGGCAGGGCGGATGAGGCGTTTAAGAGCAATCTCCTCCAAGGCAGCTGACAGACTGGTATTCCAATTGTTCATCTGCTCATTAAGGGCATTCAGAAACCTGGTAGGTTCCATAAGGCTCCTAGGCCGAACAAAAATTCGCTTTGCATCCTGGGGAGGAGGCAATAGAATCTCCATCCGAACATTCATGTGCTAGTATGAACATACACAAGCAGATTTCTCATCTCTCGCTCTCAACTGTTAATTCAAGCTCTGTTTAATATTATAAGAAAGAAAAGTTTCAGGAGCTCCATTTTTTGACAGTCTGATCAGCTGTTTTGGACTGCTAGAGCAGTCCACACCGGGAGGTGGGAAGGAAGTCGCGTGTTTTCCAAGACTGCAGGGATATAGTCAAGCGAAGGTGCACATTTTGGGAGCGGAATTGGGTTTAAGTACAACTTGTAGACACATGCTTTTCAGCTGTTAACCCAGTTCCACCCGCACTTTCGCCAAATGTCATTTAGCCACCCCCTTTTATCCTGGTTAGTTCTGGGTTTGACTGCATGTGTTGAAGGGCCCCCACTCTGACTTGCTATGAAGCAATATAAGAGATCTAAGATCTCTAAATGAGAATTTCATTCTCTTTTTCAGAAGGCAGAGGCATCATCGGGGAAAGTTACTTTTTCTGAGTATGGTTTCCAGGATCCTCTAGTCACCATGCTTGCTGAAGAATTCAGAGAGCTGAATTTTTTTTTAAAAAGTAACTGTTTCCAATCCTGGCATGGTGAAGTACATTTTTCAGGGAAGGTAGCAAAGATGGGTCTTGCTTGTTCTCTTCTGCTAGGATTCAGTGCTGTTTCTTATACCCTACACACCAATTTGCTGCCTTAGGTATTACAAAAGATGCCATTCTGTAGCTTCTGCTGCAGTAAGTAAGTGAGGCCATCCATTTGGCTTCCTCCGTTCTTTTCCAATTGAGCAGGGCCACTTTTCTGTCCACATTCAGTTCAGTGCCTTGTGCTAGTCCTATAGAGAGCTAATTCCTAAACCATTAGGGGGGAAAGTGAGCAAGACTGGAAAGTACAGAAAATACAAAATCTTCCGGTGTTTCATCAATATTAAAGGAAATAGGCTGTCGTGACCGGGCAAATCTATGCATAAAAATGATGCTGAACCTTTCCCAGCATTTCTTATATAGCAATGCTTTGTTGTCAAATACTGTATTTTTTCAATTCTAACACACCTTTGTCCTATATCAACATATCAAAAAATGGGACGCATCTTAGAACTGCACATCTTATGCAATTTTCTTGGTGGCAGCACTGAAGTTAGGATGCATCTTACAATCAATGGCATCTTACAATTGAAGAAATATTATAGTTCTCCCACATCTCTTCCAAACAATTGTGGCTGTGTACAAATTACTCCCCAAATGTGAAATCAAGGCTTATTTAAACATAATGGCAAATGTGAAAGAAACACTTCATTCTGTGAACACAATATATACAGCCATTGAAGAACAGGCCTGATTGTGGTACTGGACATGTGAAAGTATCCATTTCCTAAAAAGGAGACCTCACAACTTCTGAGGATGCCTGCCACAGAAGCAGGTGAAATGTCAGGAGAGGATGTTTCTAGAACATGGCCATACAGTCCAAAAACTTACAGCAACCCATTTTCTAATCTTTTACAGGTCTTTGAAAACTTACATTTTGGACAATTGCTTCCAAAATCCTGCAGACATGCTGAGAGTTGTAGTCTGAAACAATATTTTTCCATAACTATTTCAAGTTAGATATAAGCAAGGCAAGCAGTGGTATGAAGGAATAATGGAGAAAACACTGTGTAACTGTGTCTTTAGGAGAAAACACTGTGCAACTTACAGCAAATTGTTGGTTGTTTTGCTTCATTTTTGCAGCAGCATTTAAAAACCTTTCTCATGACCATGTAGATATAGGCAAAGATGACAAAGGGGAAAGGTATAGTCAATCGGCTGCAGTATTCCTGAACCAGAAAGTAGCGCTGGAATTTCCACACTTGGTCATTGTTCTCTTGAACTGATCCAACTGTATAGCTGCCAGACAGGTGAATACATAAGGTATTAGTTTGTTGTTCTAGTTGTTGTTTTATTTATTTTCATTTCTACTTCTATCCCACCTTTCTTCCAATAACAAGTGTAAAGGAAATTTATGATGTATTTAAAAACAATACAAATTAAAAATTAAAAGATCCATAAATGTACAAATATAAAAGTTATTTAAAAGACAATAAAACATGAAAAGACTACATATACACATAAAACAGCACAACACACATTTACAAGCTCATCCCAGACTGTTTCTAAAATTAAGGAAGTTTTAACATGATGGTGGAAAAAGAGCAAGAACATCCTGGCCTCTCCCAGGATGGAACTGCAGAGTCTGGACTAGATGGCACTTGGGGTATCTTCCAACTCTATTATTCTATGGTGATTAGATCTGTAATCGTCCATATATTCCCTGGATTATGAACTGAGGAGATACCAAACCTAACACAAACCTTAGAGACAAAGCTGTCTAATACATACCCGAACATGGCTATTAGTAAGTTAACCAGGAGAATATTGGTTGAGAGCATGTAGATGCACACTAGAGGAATGGTGATCCACTCAGGGAATCGAGGGAGGTTGTTGGAATCCACCTCAACACACAAAGGTTTGGATTCATTTCCAACAGATGTGCAGTGATCAAAATCATATGTGGTACCTGTCATAAAGAAAGGGGCAAGGGAGAAAACAATTCTGCATCTCTGACATGTATCAGTATATTTTAGCAGTCATTTTACATTGATTTATTGCCTGTGAATCCAGATAATAAAACTGTCCAGATGATTTGAACTATATCTCCCAAAATACTTCGGCCATATTACCTGAGGCTTTATAGTCCAAAACATATGGAAAATATCACATCACCAATCCCTTCTCTAGAATCACTGGCAACACAACAATAATTCTATATCATACTTTGTTTTCCACGATATCTCCTGAGTTCAGTCTGTACAAGTCTTACTCCCCTCCTCCAAGCCATTGTGGCCTCTGGCTCTTTGTGTGAAACACCCCACACTCCACGGAATGGATCCAGCAATCTTTCTTCCCATCTTTCACATTTTCCAAAATAGAAATTGGCTTGGACATATGAGAGGACATAGCGATTAGACGTCTATTTTCTGATTGATGTCATGTAAATGTACAGGGTATTTTTTGTTGTTGCAAAGAATGCTTACTGGCAGATAATATCAAGGGAGCAGAGAAAGAGAATGAAGGGGGGCAGCAGCAGCTATTGTAAAGGTAACTTCTATCTATTGGCTGGTGCACTACTTCTACACTTCCATTCTGTTTTTGATTTTGATGTGGCTGAGGCTGGCCAATTGCAAGTGGATACATTGTGTGCTACCCCCCTCCCCTTGCCCTCACCATTGTTTTGTGTTCGATGTGTAAATTGAGCAGAGATATCGACAACCACAGTGTCCAGCTTATTGGCTAGTGCACTGCTAAAGATTCGGTCTAAAGAAAATCTCAATAGTTTCATCAGTGAGGAATGCAGGAAGATGGGGCAACTGACAAAGCTCTACAGCTGCACAGAACAGAATTTAGGTTTGGCGGGGTTTTGCAGGTGTGCACTGAAAAATACTTTTTAAAAAATCAAGAAATGGTTGTTGTGGCTGCCTTAACAATTTAACAACTGGAAAAAGCAGTTCATTTTTTCAGGAAAAAAAGAGCAGCAATTAAGCTTTTTCAATATTTCCTCAATTTCCTTTCAAAAGGCTGCACTCAATTCCCTCTTCCTATTCTCTTTCTGGTTGTTCAGTGAAATCAGGACTGCAATAAATATCTCCTTCATTAAAAACAACTGAAGAGACCTTTTAGTGTCCTGGTGTTTAAAGCTTTATTTCAGAACGTTGCATACTAAACCAGGAAAAGTTGGGAAGGAACTTTGCAGTTGCTCCAGCCCCATGGAACATCACAGAGGAACTGACTAGGCTTCCAACGACAATGTTAGATATTATGTATGGTTACTAGTCTCTGCTAGTAGTTACAGGAGCTCAGAAGCCTCCGAAAAGTCAGGAAGGACAAAAGAATGCCATAAGTAACATCCTTACTCATACATCCTTTGATTTCCCGTCCCTTTAAAAACCCATCCTATTTCCTGATCCTTAAGCCAGTGGTTCTCAACCTGTGGGTCCCCAGGTGTTTTGCTCTACTACTCCTAGAAAGCCCAGCCAGTTTACCAGCTGTTAGGGCTTCTGGGAGTTGAAGGTCAAAACATATGGGGATCCACAGGTTGAGAACCACTGCCTTAAGCCATGACTGGATTTCAGCTCGCTTCCAACTCAGGAACTGCAATGGAAAGTGTGGGAGGTCTTTTGGAGAGGCTTCAAAAGCGTTGCTACCCTTAAAGCCTAATGTGCCTTGGAAAAGGCTCAAAAAAGAAAAAGGAATAATACAAACATCACCTGTAAAAATACATTATTTATGTAGAAAGCACTGTTTCCTCTGCAGGAAACACATTTTCTGCACTGAAACTGTCTTTTGTGAACAAATGTTATGTTTTTCTCTGCACTGAAAAAATATCCAGAATACTTAGGGGCGTTTTTGTTAATATATAGTGGCTAAGCCATGTGCAGAAAAAAAATCGTTCCTCCACACATCTGTCAGCTGGACAGGCCTGTTTAGTGTGGAGGCTGGAGCAAGAACGACATGTCCGGCCATGTCGTGGTGACAAGCCTAGAGGTAATTTCCTGGGCTGGACCCTAAGGAGGGTCAAGCCAGTGGGTATTTAAGCCAGAAGCTGTGTGTCTTCTGTCTCTCTCTCATCTCTCATTATTGGTTGTTTGTGCTGTAAGTATTGTTTGTCTATAGTTTGGTAACCAAGCAACAGAAAAGAAATAAAACTTGGCATCAAGGTTGCTTGATAGAAAAATACTGTTACAGAGTATTTAATTAAAAGCAGCAGCAGCAGAGAAATAAACTTTTGCCATGGCAAGCAGATAAGATGCATAGGAAGTGATCTAGCTGAATTTGTGCATGCCACAGAAACATTTGTTTTGGATGCTGCAGGTCAGCTGAAACTCATGCGCTCAGATCCCTGAGTTTCAATATTGGAAGAAAACTGTATGGAAGACTTGCTGCTCTATTATTCTTAGCAGCTGAGTTTCCTCACTATCTGAAAGCCAAGAACTAAATTAAAGCAAATATCCTTTCCATCACAAACCCATAGTTCTTAAGCCGTGGTGACATTTGAAATCATTACTGTTTCTAGCATTCTGCCTATATGTCCTGCTAGTCGTCCGTCACCTGGGGACATTTGCTGCCTACCTACAAAGACCCCAGGAACTGGTGATTTTGGTCTCCCAGCTGAGATTTCCTCCAGCCTCTTGAGAGCCCACAGCAGACATTGGGGTATTCAGGACATCCACTTCCTCAGCTCTCCCCCATAGATCCAGTTACACCAATCTTTCCCTCTCCTACAATCCTTTACATCTACATCCTCTAAATCAGGCATGGGCAAACTTCAGCCCTCCAGGTCTTTTGAACTTCAACCCCCACAATTCCTAACAGTTGGTAAGCTGGCTAGGATTTCTGAGAGTTGAAGCCCAAAACATCTGGAGGGCTGAAGTTTGCCCATGCCTGCTCTACATCCTCCTTGTTCACTCCAGTCTCTTCCTCCACCTCCCTGTCACTACTTCTGGCCCTTCTTCCAACCTCAGCAGCCTCTGTGTATTGCAACCAGTTCAAAATAACCAGTGTGAGGCAACTAAATGGCACAATTGTTCCTTGGGATTTGCAAATCAAAATGGATACCATCAATGTCAGTCGGATAGTGACCAAACATGGCAAGGTAAGGCTCATAGATGACTGATCGGAAAATCCATTCCCAGCGCTGTTCATTTTTCCGCAATATCCCCTGCCTGGCTACACCGAAGGCCACCATCCATACCGCGAAAAGGAAGAGGAAGAAGAAGACATCTATTAGCTGTGGAAGAGAACATTGGGAATAGCCATGAGGATAGTGCGCAAAATCTAGTAAATTATTCAAAGGAAGTTGCAAGCTGAAGGACAAGAGGGAGAGTTTTCATCCTAGGTCTCTAACAACAGACAAATACATGAATGCTATTAGTGATTTACTGTTGGTGACTCAGGACGTACCAACAGCAATGCATGGCAACAAAATGTGAGAGAATGATTGGCCAACTCCCAAGCAGGAAAGACAAATCTTACGGTAGGCATGATTTTTGTGGATCAACCTCACCAAAATCATTGCATTGCAAGGATTCTGTTACCCTCTGGCACTTCTTCCTATAGAACAGAGTTTCTCAAACTTTACTCCTCCAGATGTTTGGGACTTCAGCTCCCACAATTCCTAACAGCTGGTAAGATGGCTGGGATTTTTGGGAGCTGAAGTCCAAAATACCTGGAGGAGCAGAGCTTGAGAAACACTGCTCCAGCATATGGGTTTATGCCTGCATGGAGGATCTTGGTCTATAGGAGCACACCCAAAGAAGAGCTCTTATGTAAAGCGTAATAGCTGTACCAGTCCAACAGGCTCTGAAAAATTTCTAAGTCAATACAATGATCACTTTTCAAAGAAAACAGACTATAAACAGACAACAGGTAGGAATCCTGCTCTCCTTCAGCTATTATTGTATTGCAGCTTCCTTAATCCCCTGCTACTGGATAAGATGACTATGGTTTCTGGAAACTGCAGTCCAACAATAGTTGGAGAATTTATTTATTTATTTATTATTTCGACTTGTATACCGTCCTTTCCAATTGGCTCAGGACGGTTTACATCATATCGAACAACAAACAAGGCGCATAAAAACAGTAAAAATAGAGACAGTTTCCACAATAGTCCGCCGACCAAGGATGGTTATAGGTTGAAAACCTGCTGGAACAGTGCCGTTTTACACGCTTTCCGGAAAGCCGGCAGCTCACTGATTACTTGCACTTCCGGAGGCAAACTATTCTACAAGCCTGGTGTTGCCACAGAGAAGGTTCTCTGTCTAGTTGACAACAGACGAATAGTTCGCAAGGACGGAATCTGTAGGAGGTTGAGGTCTTCTGAACAGAGCGATCTCTGAGGAACATATGGGAGCAGACGGTCCCTTAGTTACAACGGCCCCAGACTGTGCAAGGCCTTAGAGGGTTACATACAATACAATCACAGTACAACTATTAACATCGGCCTCCTTTGTACTTTAAAATGTATCAGAGCTTCACTTCCAGGGGTAATTGAAAACAATCATCTCAGCAAATTATTTCTTTCCTTTTTTTTTTTGCAGTATTGGGTTTTTTAATCTACATTTTGAAACAACTTTATTTTCAGGATTTCATCTCTAGAAATTGGCTGTGCTACAACACTGCTCTGACCAATCAGTTTCTTGTGTATCAGGATACTCAGAGTTGGTTTTACCAGTTTCTTCCTCTGAAACAGAGCTTACAGCACCTGGTATTTGTTGACAGTCTCCCAGCCAAGTACTAATCAGAGTTGACCCTGCTTAGCTTCTAAGATAAAATGGAACCTGGTGCCTTTAGGGTACATTTATCTTTGGCTGCATCTACACTGCAGTATTAATGCAGTTTGACACCACTTTAGCATGCTATGAAATAGAGTTGTAGTTTTACAAGGTCTTCTCTGCCAACTGGTGCTGGTATCTCACGATTCCATAGTATTGAGCCATAGCAGTTAAAGTGGTAGCTAACTGCATTAATTCTACAGTGTAGATCAGGCCTGGGCAAACTCCGGCCCTCCAGGTGTTTTGGACTCCAACTCCCACAATTCCTAACAGCCCAGGCCTGGTGTAGATGCACCCCAAGTCGGAAGCTCAAGGAAGTACACTTGAAATGTTACTCTAGCTGTCTCTAAGCTGTATAATTAATGCAGTTCAACGGATGTGAGAGCGATCTGGCTGCGACATCTGTCACCCCATTGATCACCAGGGTTGATTCAGCTGATCTGGCTGGCTAGGCGGGTGTCCCCTTCCTCCCTCACCGCTCCATGTGCGTCCCTCCCGAAGCTGCGCGCTCGGTGGAAGGGGATGACGTCCCAGGTATAATGCAGTTCAACACCAATTTAATTGCCATAGTGTCCTGGGATCTGTAATTTGGAGAGGCGTCAGCACTGTTTGGTAGAGAAGGCTAAATAGCTTGGAAATCTATGACCCCTCCACCCATGCTTTTATGGTATTGAGCCATGGCAATTAAAAGTGGTGTCACACTGCATTCATTCTGCAGCACAGATGCTCCCTTTGTGTATGCCCAGCAAATATTTAACACAATTGCAGAGCTCCAATATTGATTAGACCTGTAATTCTCCATCCATGCAGCTCTGTCTCCTTCCTCTAACTTAGCAGCTGTCAAATACTGGACCACTACACTGCTTACCATGGGAACAGGAAGATACTTTATATGAGGATGAAGCGGCTGGCCTCAGCTAAGAGAGGAGAAGAAATGAGGGTGCACTCCCAAAAGATCTGAATTATTCTTATCTGAATTGCTTTCTTACACCACCAACCCCCCCCCCCCCACACACACACACAGTGATTTGCATCAGCAGAAGCAACCACTCCCAGGGCTTGACAGCTGTTAAGAAGAAAAGGATTTGGGTAGAATGCAAAGGGCTAGAAAATAGCCCATCACCGAGTACCATCCAACAACAGATATGCATGGATGTAACATGTGACACTTGATGCCACCCGGCTGGTAGGAACTGAACAGTTTCTGCCCCGAGGAACTAGTAATGAATTCAAAACAAGCCCACACAGGAAACCCATAGTAGTTTCCATAAGCATTTATTTCTTAGCCCCTGAGATTTTTTAAAAATTAACACAGAGAGGCTTCCAATGTTCTCCAGTTTAAAATACCACAATTGCACATAACATTTCATTCTGGAACAGCTATATATCTTACCATCCTCTGAAGCATGATAATTTTGGGGCCAAGGTTCCTGCTTACTGTGAAAATATGGATCAGCCTGAGAGTAAAAATAATGTAATCAAGGCAGAAAATGACCCTGCCGGAATACCAAGAGGTTTCATTTGAAGAATGGAGCCTGTGCGGAGAGACAAAAATACACTATTTTGAAAATGGGTATTGTAAGAAATATGTAAGTATAATCAGTAAACACATACTAATTATTTCCTTTCAGTCAGCTTGAACCTCCTGCCTCCAAGAGTTTGAATGAAGTAACTCCATTTTGATCCCATCAAACATGATTCAGTCCATCACAACATACAGTTTGTCTTCCATGTTTGCAAGTTTGACATTTGTGGATTTGATTATTCACAGATTTTATGAATAAGTGGTTGCCAAGAGCCTCAAGGCTTTCCCGTGCCACATTATGATCCATGTCCACTAGAGGTTGATCATAAAGTCCTATTGGAGGGCCTTGAATTTCCTAGAGAAAACACTTATCTGGGATTTTTTTAGGTTCCAGTGGATGTTGACCTCAGAGTTGTGCTAGAAGACATAGAGATTCGTAAGAGCTGTTCTCTCAGGCAAAAAAAAGTGTTTATCTAGTTTTTCTACTTTTATGAGGGTCCTGAACTCCTAATCCCACACAATGGAAAGAACTGGCTCAAATGGTCTGCTCCCTTTTTTTTCATGTCAGGAGCAACTTGAGAAACTGCAAGTCAACTGCAAGTGTGAGAAAATTGGCCATCTGAAAGGACATTGCCCAAGGGATGCCCGGATGTTTTAATATTTTACCATCCTTGAGGGAGGTTTCTCTCATGTCCCCGCATGGGAAGCTGAAGCTCACAGAGGGAGCTCAACCCTCTCCCTGGGTTCGAACTGTCAGTACAAGTGTTTAACCCACTGTGCCACCAGGGGCTCCCATTGAGCTCAACGCATCAAACTCAGAACAGTGGCAATGTTCTTTCGAAACTCACCTGAATATTATTCCTGCCAAAAAGTAAAAAATCCCAAGGCTGTCCATAACATTCCACATGTCTGAGAAGTATTTACTACCATTCATATACCACTAATGAAAAAAGAAGAAAAATAGTCACCACACCACACAGAAGAAGGTTGTGCATCATTAGTATCACAAACCCAGTCTCAAAATGGAAATTTTATTATAGGACCTCATCATATGGATATTTTCTTGTTTCTACCCATTTCTACACACTTCAAAGAAAGCCCCCCCCCCCAGCCATCTAACAATGCAGAATGGCTTCCACTATTGGCTCATGGGACTCCATCTCTACATTGTGTAGAAATGGGAGGATTTCAAAGATGGGTAGAAGTCGACTCCAGTCATCTCCCTGCACATAAAAACATTTAAAATGGGTATTTTCCTTGGGATGGGAAGTAGTGGATATGTTCAATTACTTTGTTATGTTTTAGTGTGGATATGCATGCGCTCCACCTGTTTCCATTAGTGGTTTAAAGATGGTGTGGGTCCCATTGAAGGAAGTATTTCAAAAAGTGTGCCTACCCCCTTTCGTCTGTAGGCTTAAGGGGAACAATCCCATGGAAAGTGGTATTTCAAAAAGGATGTCTATTTTTAAAGGTGTGCTGTTGCCCTTGAAATGGTTGAGCTAAGGAGGTGATCATGTGTGATGGGGGTGAGTAAAGTCTCCATCTTCTTTAAAGATGGAACCCCATGAAATGCCATGCAAAGAAGACAAATCTACCTGTTGTGGGATGAAATCCACAGAGACTTTCATTGTCTTCCTGAATACAGCTGGTTGGGAAATGAAGCTCTTAACAGGCAAATGAAATGGCACACAGAAGTTTATGCAAAATACATCTTGCTCATTTCGAGCAAAACCAATGGATCTTAGGTCTCAGCTCTCCCTAAAAACCAAGATGACAAAACTGAGGCTATCATACTTTGGGTATATGAGATGACATACCTTACTGGAAAAGGTGATGAGAAAGACTGCATTATATATGGATTGGTTAAGTCAAAGAAGCCACAGCCCAAAATTTGAAGGACCTGAGCAGGGCAATTCATTACCAGGACTATTGAAGGTCTCTGATTATAGAACTGTCATGGGTCAAAGTCACCTTGATTATAAATAACACAATCAAATCTCATCATACTCAAAGCACAGCTTTCTACCAAATAAGTGATCAAAAGATAACACCTGTAAAATTACTCAAGAGCAAAAACCAGAACTGAATACAAACCTATATTTGAGTAAATATGTATCTGATTGGACAGCAGTATGCTTTTAATATTGAATGTAATGTTTTTAAATGTATCTATTAATTTTAATTTAATTTAAATATTAATGTTTATTGGAATTGTATGTGTTCTAAGTCATTGAGTGATTGCCCATACCTTGAGTCCCCTGCGGAGTAGAGAAAGGTGGGGTATAAATAGGATAAACGAATAAATACATAAATAAGCCCCACCCATTATGAAGTGCTCAGTTCTTGTATGTGGCATAGGAATGCAACCTTAGTCATATTGGAAGTTGTATTTGTCTAATTAGAATCATTATCTTAGTTATTTCAGATTTATTTTGGATACAAAAAACATACTAAGCACTTTTTTCTTTCTGTTCTAGGAGAATGCAAATGAAGAAAAAATATAAAGGATAATATCTACAGAACACAAAATAAAGGGGAAAAGCCAATTAATATGCTTTCAATTGCTCAACCAATGATCAATTTCCCATGGGGCCATATGCTGTGCCCCATGTGTATTGTCTTTGCAATGACAGTTATTAAATATTGGTCATAAAATAATAATGTCCATGTTAACACTGTCACACTACAGAAATCATAGAGCTATGATTTGGCTTTAACTGCCATGAGAGCCTTCTATGGGAGCCTCCTGGGGTTTATATACTGCTACTGTTTTAATCCTACGATATGGTTTTAATATGATGTTGTAACTGTTGCCTTATTGTATGTAAGTCGCCCCGAGCCAGCCGGGAGTGGCGACGGATAAATTTGAATAAATAAATAAATATAGTTTGTTCAGAAATCTCAGTGGAGAATTCTCCAGCTGCCCTCAGTGAACAATTCCAGGAAAATTCCACAGGACTTTCATTTCATTATTTCATGATAAAACTGAAGTTCTCTGGGCGACTTACACTTTGCTATGGCAGTTAAAGTGGAATCATAGTGCTCTAGTGTGACTGGTCCTCAGGTCATAATGGATTTACTGTTTTGTACCTTTAAGACATTTCTGACTTATAGGGACCCTAAGGAGAACTTCTCATAAGATTTGTTCAGAAGGGGATCCCTTGCCTGAGAGAGTTTGATTTGCCCCAAGTCCCTCAGTGCATTTCCATGATCTCCAGAGTCCCAGTACAACAATCAAAACACTACGTCACAATTACTATTTTACATTAGAGATGCTTTCCTTCAGAGCAATGCATTTCTTAGCTTTTATTTTTAGCACTGTTCTCCAAAATTCTCCCTATATAAGGGGGAAGGGGAGGAAATTCTCTCCCTGTTATTGCAGATTTCTGGAGAATGACTTTCTGGAGCATAATGGAGAGTGGAATTATTCTGAAATAGCCAAAGTGGAATGCTAGCATTACTTCAGTTAAGTTTATAAAGAGTCACGTCCCCCTTAATTTTTTTTAAAAGTCACAGCTCACTATTTCTTCTCAGACCTACTTCATCATCAGTGCCCATGTCTTTGCCATTTTGCACATGGGAGAGAGTATCACTGCTCTTTTGCACTTTCTGGAGCATTCAAACAGAGTGAAAGATGAAACTATGGAAAACTTTAAATCTTTTTTGTACAGGAACAGAGAAAATGGGCCAGCTAACAGCCCTAACTAAGGGAACAAAGGCTCCCAATACTTACTTTTTATCTCTGCTTCCTACAACCTTCAGAGGGTATATTTCCCCTACACAGATGCACACACTGACAAGTGAGCCAGAATGCTCTGTTATCCTTGAATCTTAATTCACCACATTGGTTTATTTTTCCCCAGTGTAGCAGTATGAAGCATTTTTAGAGAAAGAGTAATTTGCAAGCTAAATAACTAACTAATTTTATTATTTATGAGTCGCCCTCCACAAATGTGCTCCGGGCGACTTACACAGCTAGGCATCTACAATACTAAAATATTAAAATTTTAAAATATTAAAATGTTAAAATATGGGAATAGACAGGTTCCAGGTCACTGATTGTCACTTATGCATAAGCTCTTCTAAATAGCCATGTCTTAAGTGCCGCCAGAAATGAAGGCAGGTCAAAGATGGCTCTTTGGTCTGGCGGCAGAGAGTTCCACAGGACAAACCCTTTATGTGAACTTATTTCTTTGGAATATAGCATAACTTTGTGGGTGGAAATTACATTAGATATCAAAATTACAACTATTAGAAGTTTTGCCATGCAAGTAGAATGTCAATGTGCTCATGGCAAGTTAAAAGTATGGAAATAGTAAATTGGGGCTGTTTCTCACTACAGAATTATAGATCCCACATTCACTGCCATTGCAACATCCTATGAGATTCTGGGACTTGCAGTTGAGGGAGGAGGATCTTTGAAATCCTAAGCCAAAAACCTCCAGTAGTGCCTGTATCCAAACTATACAAACCTCAAGACCTCATAGGATGCAACTGAAACAGCTAAAGTGGGATTATAACGGTGCAAGCAGTGCATATGTCTTGTGAAATGGGGCATAGTCTGTCAGATAGGGGTACATGCAAACTCAAATCTATTGGAGTAGTAATTTACAACATATGAACCTGCTCAATAATGTTTTTCAGTAAGTTTAATAGAGAAGCAGTGACATCTTCTGGCAGATGGGAACAATTACAGTTTGTTTTCATCACACTGCCCCAGGCTGCATCTGCACTGTAGAATTAATGCAGTTCGACACCATTTTAACTGCGATGGCTCAATGCTATGGGATCCTGGGAGCTGTCATTTTACAAGATCTTTAGCTTTCTCTGTTAAAGAGGGCTGGCACCTCCCCAAACTACAATTTGCAATATTCTATAGCATTGACCCACAGAAGTTAAAGCTGCACTAATTCTACGGTGTAGATACATCTTTTTGTGCTCCAATATCTTCTTAACATTTTAGGAAAATAGAGTTTGGTTTCTTATAGATGCTGTATTTTACATGCTCATTCTTAGAAGTCTCCTGGTAGTTTTCTCAGATGCAAACTATTCCTGTTTTCCATTAATACCAGATGGATAAACTAAAGGAAGACATTGTAGCAGAGTCTTTAATAAGAGATTAAAGCTAACATCGGGTAGCTATTTAAATATTGGACTACAGCCCTTTAGATCAAGGTTTGAATATCTGCTTGGGCATGAAAATCTACTGGATGACCTTGGGCAAGTACTACTCTCTCAGCCTCAGAAGTTGACAACAGCAACCCCCTTCTAAACAAATTTTGCTATGATAAATTTACCTTAGAGTTGCAGTAAGTCAGAAAGAACTGGAAGACACACAACAATCACACAAATTATTTAATGACTAAACAATCATTTTCACAAATGGTATAAATAAAAATTGCATTAATTAATTAGTCATCTCGAGGTTAGACTACTGTAACACCCCCTACATTTGCCTTCCCTTGTCGACAACCTGGAAACTCAAGCTGGTGCAAAATGCTGCTACAAGAGAGCACATCACACCAATCCTACAGAAATTGCACTGGCTGCCAGTAGAGTACCGGATTGTTTTCAATGAGCTGGTTTTGACCTTTAAGGCCTTGTAAGGTCTAGGGCAGAGGTGCTCATTAGGTAGCTTGGGAGGTACTAGTAGATCTTCAGCCCTCTTCCAGGTGATCTTCGGGCCTCACCAGCCGGATGGGGCGCTCCTGCCATGCGCGCACACCCTGCACGCATGCGCGCTCCTGCTGCTGGCTTCTGCTCTCGCGGTGCTTCTTTCACCTGCGGGGCATTGCAGGAAGAAGGAAGCATGAGGCGATGCCTCTGGAGGGAGCACCCTGCCTCTCTCTCATCCAGAAGCAGCTGTGCAGCCTCCGTTGCTGGTGAGACAGGCAGGGCAGAGTGCTCCCTCTGGATGCCCCGCCTCATGCTTTCTCCTTCCCGCAATGCCCCGCAGGTGGAAGAAGCGCTGTGCGGGCGCAAAACAGCAGCAGGAGCACGCGCGGTGGCAAGAGCGCGCAATGGTGGGAGCGCGCGGGAGTGCACGGCGGCGGGGGAAGGTAGATCTTTTGGACTTGGTTGCTTTAAGAGTAGCTCGTATGCTGAAAAAGTGTGAGCACCCCTGGTCTAGGGGCAGTGTATCTGAGAAACCGCCTCACCCCATACGTTCCCCCGAGATCTCTGCGCTCAGAAGAACAAAACCTTCTGATGATTCCATCAGTTTGTTCCTGTTGCCTCTCAGTGACAAGACAACGAGCCTTCTCCGTGGTGGCACTGACGCTATGGAATGCATTACCAGACGACATTCGGGCTATCACGGAGTTAGCCCCCTTCCAGAGGGCCTGCAAGATGACCCCTTTTAAGCAGGCCTTCAATCTAAGTTCCCCTGGACAACTCCGACCATGTCCTTGTGTTTTATATAACAAAGTGTTTTATCTACATTTTAATCTGTTGTTTTATGTAAACCGCCCTGAGCCTGCAGGGAGGAGCGGTATATAAAAATGAACAATAAATAAATAAATAAATGAATTTTAAGGTGGCTACATTATGAACCTCTGGCAAAGAGGCATGTGATTGGGGAACAAAATATCTGCAACTGTTTCATCAGGTTAAACCAAGAGGATCTGGTTTGTAAACAGACAATTTTTAAAAAAACACTTCAAGTCTATGGGAAAATTTTCAAGTCACATTTCTCATGGACGACACATACCTTGGTAATTCCTTACAAAGGTCTACAAGCAGGTGTATTTATGCAATTTTTCTGACAATGTTTGCTCTTTGTTACTACTTAAGGCCTTCTCATTTGGCTGAAAGGCAGCTCAGACAGTCTAGAACAGGGGCGCTCACACTTTTTCAAGCATGCGAGCTACTTATAAAACAACCAAGTCAAAATTATCTACCTACCCACTACAAAAAAGTGAGAGCCATATAATATATTTTAAGACTGAATTCAACTAAATGTGAGTATAATAAGCCCCTGAATTTATTCATAATAATAATGATGATAATATTCGTTCAGCCTCTGCTAATAATAATAATAATAGTAACAACAACAACAACAACAATAGGTTCCTAGAGTAGAAGGAGACCTCCAAGGGCCATCTAGTCCAACCTCCTTCTGCCATAAGGGAAAAACACAATCAAAGCATTCCTCACAGATGGCCATTCAGCCTCTGATAACAACAACAACAACAACAAAGGGTTCCTAGAATAGGAGGAGACCTCTAAGGGCCATCCAGTCCAACCTCCTTCTGCCAGGGCCCTTCCACACAGCCCTATAACCCTGAATATTAAGGCAGAAAATCCCACAATATCTGCTTTGAACTGGGTTTTCTGAGTCCACACTGCCATATAGGGTTGCCACTTTTTGATACAAAAAATAAGGGACATTTACCTAAAAATACGGGATTTTTCACAAAAATAAGGCACACTTCATAAAAACTTGAAAAATCAAACATTAGGAAACCCTAGCTATACTCCTTTTGATGCAGTCTTGGCTTTTTCAGCTGCGGCATCACACTCTTGACTGATCTTTAGACTGAGGTCTAACAGAAGCCTCCTTTCGCATGAATTCAGGGCAATATCATCTACTTGGGCCATTCTGCAAGAAGGCACAACACAAGCCCTCCCAATAGATGCCCGTCTGGCTCAAAAGCCCTCCAGAGACCCCCACCCGGCCCTCAGCCCCGGTGTGGCTGTGATTTGTGTGCCTGGCAGGGGGTCACCTTCCTTACCCTTCCAGCGGTCAACAGTGAAGGTGGCCCCGCGGTCAAGGTGGGCAAGGGCAGACCTCTCTGGGTCCCATGATCACCAGATCCATGTGGGCCTGCATCTCCCCATGTCTTTGGCTCCGTCTTGGGAAATGGAGTCTCACCCAAAAGGGCCACGCGTGCCTCTCAATCAAGAGGAGGCAGCCTTGGACTACAATTCCCGGCCGTGCGCGGGGAGGCGAGAGGAAATGGGAGCAGCCAAAAGGGAGGAGGAGGAAGAAGGAAGTATGTGTGTATATGTACTGGCCCAACCTCGACTCCTGCTGCCACCTGTCCTGTCAATACAGGAGCTGAAAATAAGGGACCAGAGCTGAAAATAAGGGACATGAAATTTGGGACCAAAATAAGGGACGTCCCTTAGAATAAGGGACAGTTGGCAACCCTACTGCCATATAATCTAATTCAAAGCAGATAACATGGGATTTTATTCAACTGTGTGGAAAGAACCTCAGATAACCCAGGACCCTTCCACACATCCTATTTTACAGTTGACACACACAAACAGATTTCTTACTACTGGACGAATTGGCCACAAGACACCTACAAGGAGTGAACACTAAAAAAATTAATTTTGTCATTTGGAAGTTGTAGTTTTTGGGATTTATAGTTTACCTACAATCAAAGAGCATTCTGAACCCCACCAACGATAGAATTGAACCAAATGAGGCACACAGGACTCCTATGACCAACAGAAAACATTAGAAAGGTTTGGTGAGAATTGACCTTGAGTTTGGGAATTGTAGTTCACCTACATCCAGAGAGCACTGTGGACTCAAACAATGATGGATCTGGACCAAACTTGGCATGAATACTCAATTTGCACAACTATGAAACCACATAGAGTTTGGGGGAAATAGACCTTGACATTTGAGAGTTGTAGTTGCTGAGATTTATAGTTTACCTACAATCAAACAGCATTCTGAACCCCACCAACAACAGAATTGGGGCAAACCTCCCACACAGAACTCCCATGACCAACAGAAAATACTAAAGAGGGAACAGACCTTTCCATTTATCTCCCCCAGTTTTTAAACATCTTATATGCACATGTGGCCCGCCCTCTCGTCTTCTTTTTTCCTTTTGTTTTAGATGCATTTGTTATTGTGTTTTTGTTAGATGTATTCATTTTACTGTGTTTACTGTTTTTATTGTGTTTATTGTTTTTCTTGATGTCTGATATTTTGTGATTTGTGGTTTGGGCACGGCCCCATGTAAGCCGCTCCGAGTCCCCTTTGGGGAGATGGAAGCGGCTTATAAATAAAGTTTATTATTATTATTATTATTATTATTATAAATATTTTATTATTTTCCAATTTTTTTTACCATCCATACAAACATATACATAAAAACACAGTGCCCTGTGCATGTGACCCTCCCCCCACACAAACATCCACACCCCTCCACCCCTGCTGAGGATTGCGTCTTCTTTATTATTATTATTATTATTATTATTATTCTTTCTGGGAATTGCAGTTCACCCAGAAACAAACTGGCCTCCAGCAATGATGAGGAGCTTGGCAAGGGGTGAGTGCTGGGAGCCAAAGGCTCCCTGAACAGCCA
This sequence comes from Anolis apletophallus, assembly GCA_030556195.1. Taxonomy (NCBI): domain Eukaryota; kingdom Metazoa; phylum Chordata; class Lepidosauria; order Squamata; family Anolidae; genus Anolis; species Anolis apletophallus. The sequence continues at coordinate 44,319,377 of JARBWK010000003.1, read as the reverse complement.
GCCCATGTGGGAGACTTCCTCCCACCTCTGCCCCACAAAGAACCCCCACAACCAACAGCAAATATTCAGGAAGGAAAGGAATGAGGGAGGGAGGGGAAAAGGAAGAACAGAAGGAAGGGGAAGAAGGAGCTGTGTGCTCCCAAAGGGAGGAGGGGCCCTGACTCCGTGTTGTGCACCGCTGCCAGGAAGGAAAGAGGTGGGAAAGGAAGGAAGGAGGAGAGGAAGAAGGAAATGAAGGAAGGAAAGAGGAAGGGAGGGAGGAAAAAAGGAAGGAAATAAGGCAAGGCAAGAAGGAAGGGAGAAAGGAAGGAAAGGAAGAAAGGAGATGAGAAAGGAAGGAAGGGAGTGAAAGGAGGGAGGGAGAGAGGAAGGAACAGAAGGGAGGGAGGGAAAGAAGGGAAGGAAGAAAGGATGGGAAGTAGGGAAAGGAGGAAAGAGGGAAGGAAGAAAGGGAGGAAGGAAAGAGAGTGAGGGGCAGGGACAGGGAGGGAGAAAAGAGGAAGCCCCTTCACTGGCGTCGGGAGCCTGCGGGGTGGGACTGAGCCTTCCTCCCTCCCTGCTTGCAATCTACCAGAAGTGCCTTTACGATCGACCAGTGGATCGCGATCTATGCAATGAGCACCCCTGGTCTAGAACATTACATCAGCATTGCGGTTAAACATTTACTGATTGCTCCATCAGCTGACCAGACACATTTCTAATCCATACACAAGAGCATTGAAAACAGTTGCCTCATAATGCATTGAAAACTCATTTGGCTGTGCAATGGAGCAATCAGGCAACCATTTCACCAAAGCCAGCTATATTACAGCTAGGCCTTGGTTCTCTGATTTATACTCAGTAGTGATTATACTTTTTTTAATGTCATCTGCTGAGCTAAACATATCTATGTCCACCAGTTTTGATTGGTGAATGTAGACTTGAAATTAAAATTCTGACCAGAACACAAGCTTTGAATCACTGCAGGGCTAGGATGTTAATGAATCTTTAGGTCACATTATTTACATTGCCATCACAAAAGCTACATTATTGCAATGTTTCATAGACTTTTTGTTTAGCATTCTACAACTTCTTTTGCAATGCAAGATGCATCTAGGAGCACCTGGGTCCCCTAATTTCCTTCTGCTTTGCCTGGCTGGTCTGAAGAGTTGCACAAATTGCATGGTAACCGTTTCAGATTCTTTCTCCTAATTTAAGAAGATTCCTCTCGAGAATCATTTTGCTACCAATGAGAACACACAGTGAAGTTGTTTTGTTTTTTTCTCTTGCCAAAAAAAATATAGAAGAAATGTTACATAGGAACATAAGCAATGACAGATGGAGACATCTGGGCATCATGCCCATTCATTTCCCAGTTCTGTATTTAAGGCAAGGCATTTATGGGATAAAAGCCTGCCTTGAAGCTCCCTAGACTTCAAGAGTATCCCCAACTGAAAGGGCTCATTGCACTGAACTTATGCTCCATGTCATTGTAAATCTTTACTTTTTTCAAAATATTACAACATGGAGGATTGCAAATACAACAGAACAGAGCTGGGATCCTTTCACAATAGGATAACAATTGTATTTTAACTGCCGTGGCTTCTCCTCTTTCTAAAGTTCCGTCCTGCATCTACCAATTTCAATATTTCACATACCATTGTCACTGTGTAGTGTAAAAACATCTTGGATCTCTTAAACATAAGTAAGGGTTGCAGTCAGACTATGGGGAAATCAAGTTTATTCTCTTTTAGCTCAGTTCTTTCAAACATGTATTCTCACTGGGTTCCCCATTAATGCTTGATAATAATAAAATAATAATAATAATAAAACTTTATTTATACCCCACCACCATCTCCCTGAAGGGACTCGGGACAGCTTACATGAGGCCAAGCCTGTCAAATACAAATGCAAATACAACAGTACATCAACAAACAAACAAGCAAAAAGCAATATAAATAATATAACTAAACATAAAGCAATGACACGGAAGAGATTTAAAAACACAATGGCAGGGCCAAATGTAATAAATTAAATAAATTTTAAAATGGGTGTGTACAGAGTAGGGTATGTCTAGACATTGGGGTTATAGAGAATGTAGGGAGATCATTTGGTTGAGCATTATGGATTCACTGAGGGCCTTTCCAGACAGGTTGCTATCATAGGAGCATCCGGTTTTTTTAAAAACAAAACAAAACAGGGGTGTTCCTGAGGGCCTATCTACACATCCCAGAAAGCACACACTTTCTGGGGTGGGTGTCCAGACACTGTAACCCCCCCCAGCCAAACCCCCCCCCCCCAGGTTTTAAAAACAAAAGAACTTACCTGGTTTCCATAAGATGGCTGCCAGAGCTCTCCTGGCATGTACAAATGACGCACCAGGAGAAAGGGCGCAGGAGTCATTTTGCTCCTCCTCCGCTTTGGCAGCCATCTCATGGAGGCAAGGTAAGTTATTTTGGTTTTTTTAAGCTGTTTTGGGAGGCTTTTGGGGAGAGGGTTGGTTTTTCTACACTTTTCTGGCCTAATTTAGCCCGAAAAACTAGGGGAACATTGTCTGGACTGCAGTCCAGACACCAGAAGTAGTGGGTTTATCCCACGCCTTCCAAGAAGATGCAGAATAATACCACTATCAAATTAACTTGCCACAAACCAGGGTTTTCCTGGTTTGTGGTGGATTAATTCAGATATGTCCAGGACATTGTCTGGACAGCCTCTTTTTTATTGCGGAAATTTCTGCTATAAAGTGGCAGTCTAGATGTACCCTGACTTTACTAATGGCTAGGACAGCTCTGAACTTGGCTACAAACTACGCATAGCTTCATATGCTAACACACCATGGAAGCAGTGGCAAATTCCAGTCATGAATGTAGCTAACGAATGGTTCATCTACATTAATGCATTTTGGCACCATTTTAACTGCCATGATTCAATGCTATGGAATCCTGGGTAGCTGTAGTTTAGTCAGCACCAGCACCCTTTGACATAAAGGTTAAACGTACAACTCCCATGATTTCAGAACAATGAGCCATGGGCGTTGAAGCAGTATCAAGCTATGACCCCTTCCACACAGCTGAATAAAATCCCACATTATCTGCTTTGAACTGGAATATATGTCAGTGTGGACTCAGATAACCCAGTTCAAAGCAGATGATGTGGAATTTTCTGCCTTGATATTCTGGATTATATGACTGGGTGGAAGGGACCTATATTAATTCTACAATGTAGATGTACAAAAAACCTCAACAATAATGATCAAGATATAATTCTAGGCTGTTTAGTGGAACCTGTGTGGGAATCAAGATGGAAGGGAGGAGAGGATGGAGTTCAACAGCACTGGACCTTCACTTCCTTCTGCAACAGGCAGTGTCTTCCCTGTAAAAAAAACTTTTTTGATTTCTAAGCACTCCCTACTTGTCTCACTTCATCACAAAGCAGGATGAAGACCAGCACATAGAGGATCAGTTCCAGCATGGTGGGTGACTTCTGGAAATCCATGAGCAATACATAGGCAAACAATAAGAGGAAGGCAATGTAGAAGATGACCGTCCAAGAGAAGACAACAAAGGGTGATGTGAAGAACCAGGCATAGTAGAACAACAGTTTTTTGCTCCTTTCAATTGGCTTCTTCCTGTACAAGAGAAACAAACAGCTGATTTCAAACAACCTCTGTCTGCTTAACACAATGTACAGGTATGTCACATGAGATAGTGTTTAAAACACAATTCATACTATAAAATAAAAGTGATGTAAGCCACACAATTCCATTATTGCATTATTCTGAATCCAATAGGTATGGGATGGGGCAAGGGGATTCATGGCTTAGCAGTACTACATGTGAAAGGGACATTGGGATTATTGTTGATCATTAACTGAACATGAGACAAAAGCAGCAAAGATGCCAAATGTTATTTTTACTTACATTAGGATCATAGTGGTGTAATGGATTTGAAAGAGGTCACAAGTGCCATCTAGATCAATTCCCTGCCATGCAGGAAAAATAACCAGTTTCCTGAAAAATTGTGTGTGTGTGCGCGTGCTATTAGTAGAGCCATAGTTCCCAAGACAATGGAAATAACAGTCTGAGTTGATTATGTTTCATCTGGATTACTGCATTCAGTTCTGGGCATCACATTTTTAGAAGGAAATAGACAAGTGGGATCAGGTTCAGAAAAGGACAATATGGAGCACAGAGAACAAAACATATGAGGAAAGGTTACAGAAGATGGCCTTGATAAAGAGAAGACTGAGGGGTGACATGAATTCACTCTTTAAATATCTCAAGGAGTGTCATGGAGAAGAGAGGGCAGTTTTTTTTTCCTGCTGGCCCTGAAGATGGGGCCAGGTCTGATGGTTTTAATCCATAGGGTGTTAGATATTGATTGAACATTCGAAGGAACTTCTTGACAGTAAGAGCAGTTTGGCATTGGAGCCAACTGCCTAGAGAAGCGGTGGGGTTTGTTTTTTTGAACTTCTTCAGGAAGTTTGAAGAGATTGTATAGCTGCCCTTTGGCAATGCTTTAGGCAGACCCTGCTTAGACTTGATAACCCCTAGGAGGACCCTTCCAACTCTATAACTTTATGATATGTGCCTATAGAATTTATTTATTTTATTTATTTATTTGGATTTGTCCATCGCCACTCCCATTCAGCTCGAGGTGACTTACACAGTAAAACACAGTTAAAACAGCATATACAAAATACATTAAAAGATCATAAAAGTAATACAACAACCTGAAAACGCATGAACAATTATTTTCAACCTATAGGCATAACCAACAGCTATTTTCAATTATCTTCTCTACAAGAGCCATATTTATTTATTTATATCCTGTTTTTCTCCTGAAACGGAACTGAAAGTGGTGAACAGCACATAGGCAAAAATATTACATAACCATAAAAATATACATAATTAACAAACTACAACATATCTAATGAAAATTATATTAAAATAAAAATTTAAAAAACCCACAATATGCATAATAAATAGACCATGAGGTAAAATTTAAGCATTCAGTAGATTAAACGTCCATCTAATCTCCATTCCTTTAGGCCATTTTTGGACCTGATTCCTTCCTTTCAAACAACTGCAAGGTTGCTATTTCCTGCAGTTTTCAGAAAGATAGCCATGTTAGTCTGTTTCACTATAGGAATGGGCAAGAAGTTTGGAGGTAGCTTTATGACCAACCAATTTATTTCCATATAAGTTCACAGGGGTCCCATCTAATTCTTTAGATGCACAATGTGAAACCTCAATAGACAGACAAACAACAACAACAACAACAAAACTTTATTAAGGTCACTGACCAGCACAAATGGGCACAAGCACCCTGGGAGGGGAAAGGACAGCTCCCCAGTAAAGCGGTTATTTAAAATTAGATTAGAAAACAGTTTAAAATATATTTTAAAACACAGGATATTGTAACAGGTATGGAACCAAGGGGGAGAGATTGATGGGAGAGGTCAAAAACACTAGTGGGGGGCACTAAAGGGGAAGGGATGGGCACACTGTGAGTCTAGTAGCATTTCAGCTGTAACATGTTGCTCTAACTGCATTCCCAGCAGGGTGTTGCCTTACGATGTCAATCATCATCCTTCTGATTTTAAGTGCAGCAGCACAGAACTTAGCATCACTGTAAGTTATTGTAGTGTTAGAGTCCGAAAGCAGCAAGGTGGAATAATATTTTTCACTGCACCCGGGTATTTTAAAAGCTATGGTCTAATGAGATTAGATCTAGATCTCTGTAGAATATGCATTGAAGAAGCACGTGCTCAGTTGTTTCCACATGACCAGACTCATAGGGGCATAGTCTCTGCTTGAAGGGGGTCTTCTGATACTTCCCCTCCAATACAGCCGATGGGAGAGCATGGCATCTTGCCAGCATACAAATGTTAGAGGTGGAGGAGACAGTTGGAGAAGCACTGTGACGTGATAGAAATGCAAATCATACTAGCATAGTGATGGGGTGGCAAGTACAGTCTTAATGATGACTGTCTGGAGTCGGGGAGAGAGAGGGATTCTAGCAGCACCTTTAAGACTATCCGATTTATGCTAAAGTAAAATAGTCTCAAAGAAAATGCATGGATCCTACACAAAAGAGAACGAGAAAGAGAGCTTCCCATTGATGCTTAAACTGATTATCACAGCTATTTCTTTAAAAATGAATTAAACTATGGTGGAACAAGTGAAAATTGGAAAAGGAGAGAACTGAATTGGACATGTTCACAAATTCCCATCTGTTAGTATAGGTGGTTTCTTAGCACATTATAAATATTATTACCTCTCCGTTGGCGCCCCCTTGTAGTGGGGGAGAGGTTTGTGAGCTATGCTGACGGTGGCATAATAGTCACCGGTAGGGCCTCCCATGCCAGACAGGTCACAACCAAAGGGTCTGACAAAGAGCGTCAACGGGCAGAATGGGCTCTCTAGCCTTTTGGCAACCATCCTAAGAGAAGGAAAACTCTAATTTCAAACCCGGGCAGATGGTGATCGTCTAACCCTGTAAGGTCAACCATCTAAGAGAAGGAAACTTAAACCAAACCTATGACCTGGGGACCTCGCTGCCACCATCCCAGCTTGCTAGGCCCCGGCAGGTGAACCTTTGGTTTAAAGGGTGAGGCCAGTTCTGTACATGCTGCGCTCCACCAGAAAAATCTATTGCACAGGTTCGAAGGACACATCCAACCTCCGCATCATCAACGCGCTTGTGGAAAGCGTGGGATGAGTCTTTCCTGGATCTTCGTTCACGACGAAAAGCCAAACATAAATATTAATAGGTAGGTTTTCATTATAGCTCTGTGTGTACACAAATAGTCTCCTCTGCCTGCTATATGACAATGTTTGGACTCTTTGCTTCTTTCTGTACTCTCCAGCATTTTTACAAGGCAAGATTTTTTTCTCTACGCCTTATTTTTTCTCTATGTTTGCACAGAAAAAGTGACACTTGCCTTTATCTTATTGGCAAGCCTCTACAGTCACTTATTAAGAATCTTGTATTTCTGTTACACTTCACACTGCTCTCACTGTCTGCTGTGACTTTGCCCCAAACATCTTTAGAAGTGCAGTATGATAATGCATATAGTGAAACCAATTGGTTAGTTTTAAAGGTCCCACAAGATGCCTTCATGCTTTCCATAGCGCATCCCACAATCTTCATTCAAGTAATCGCTTTGAGATTTCTCTGCAATTGAAGCAAACTTGGATGGAAGACATCTTCATGCCATATTCATACACGTGTATGCTTTTGTGCTCACAGCGGGACACATACACATCAACAACCATGTTCCAAATGACAGTAACAAGATTATTTGATTATAAACAATTTACCTGAAGGAGATGAATCCGCAACCTATTAAGGGGAATAGGAACAGACACAGGATGATCTTCCAGTTCTTGGTGTCTCTAGAGATTTCTCCATACCATTGTTTGGAAAGAAAATTCTGAAATTCAGAAACAAGCATTCACTTGGATCCTGACCATCGTGTCTGACTCAGTCAAACTCCTTACCCACATAAATGGCCAACTGGTAGGTGTTCACAGGAGAGATTAGAACCTCAGTATAGTATGTTTCTAATACTGAAGCTAAGCAGATTCAAGAACAAGATAGACTTAAAAAATGGGATCTTGGCAGGACGACTTGAAAACATGAGGGACACTCAGCAGTTTCCCTGTGCCAAATCTCATTCATATAACTTTTGCCAGCACGTGATACTAATGTCAAAACAATGCCATGGGGCAAAAGATATTTGAGAAAATGTAATTTTAATAGGGAAAATGGTAGATGGACCTTGATGAATTGGATGATAACTATAGCAGAGAAATTCAGTCTTAGAGGCATACCGTGTGGGATACCAGTGAAAATGAACAGTGTCATCCACCTACATGACTACAGTCACAGTATAGCATTGCCCCTTTGGTGCAATCTTTTCCATGAATGACCGATAAAATGCAAGACATAATTTCAAGATACATGACACCCCCATATGTATCTCTACAGGAGAAATCTTGCTGTGATTTACCTGGACTCCTGGCTGAGCAATGAACTGTTGGTCCTTGGCTTCCACCGCAAGTTCCAGACAGTTGCTTCCACCCCAGGCCTCACAGGAATATATAAGGAGCTGTTCGGCCAGTTCTTCATCACTGCTGTAACATTCAGTGAACAGCTCTAAATATTATGAAAAAGACAGTCAAGGAGAATGGTGCCTGTCTCTTAATTCTATCCTAAAAGATTTCAGCTATCTTGAGGTTAGTTCTTGTGATTTCCAAAGTCAATGTTTATTGCTATCCGCATGTCTTGAAAAAAGGACCTGAATTCAGTGACAAAGATCATCTTCTTTGTATGTGAAAAGACCCAGAAGAGAAAAAAAATACTGAGTGAATTGGACCAATGGGACCAGACAGCTTCCTATATTCAACTACATGTTGTTTTCTGGCCATTGGATGTTGGGGTTTTTGATACATTTGCTACTTTTTAGCTCAGCAATTTAAAAATACTAAAATGGGTAAATATAAATTGCCTACAGTAGATTAGAAAAATTAATGCCATACAATGCAACACACACACAGTAACTATGTTCCTGAACTTATTGCAGAAATAGGGAAGTATGGATAATAGTATTCCTGGTGAGGTTATCTCCAGGGCAACTCTATGGGAAAGAGGAGCATACCATAGAACTGTCTTGAAGGCCTAGAAAATTCCTAGAGGGGACATATTTTGTTAGTCATGACTAGGTGAAACTGTGGGTGCAGAACATCAATATCATTCATTTGTTACTATGCTAAATAACTGAAATGAGCATTAATCTACTAAATTACACTTTTCATGGAAATAATACTCATATTTCAGAATGAGATGCCACCCTGCATACAAAACCACAGCAATATTTAAGTTATTTATTTCCAATATCTCTATCCTGCCCTTCACAACCCCTGGGGGGACACAGGGTGGCTTACAAACTGACCACAATTCGAAGCCTCAATATAATACAAATATAAACACAAATAGCAACAATTTAAAACAGTAAATAAAATATTAAGTTAAAAACATGTTAAAAACATTGTCATCAACCATATAGCCAATTTCAGTCTGGTTCAACATCCAAGGTGCTGCCATGCTTGCTGTCCAAAGGCCTGGTCTTAAGCAATGATCAATCCAAGCATTTCTTTTTTAGCCCCTTGGAAAGATTAGGGAGCATAGCACCACACTGGATGCAACCAAAATCTGGTTCTGCCACCCCAGATTTAGGCTGTAGTTGTTGGAATATCCAGTAAAAATAATTACATATAAATTGCAATTGACATTCAAAACGTGTGCTGCACTTGATTCAAATCTAATTGGAAATTTAAACTTTGCCAATATGTCACTTTGCAATTTATTTATTTCACCATTAGTTCTCCTCTGGGGTTTGAGTTTCTTCTACTGAGACTCACCCACAGCTCTTGTCTCATATTCATTGGCCAGCTCCTCCGATTCCCCTGCAGCATTAATATCATTCTTAACCTTAGCCAAGCTTTTCAGGAGTTTGCTTGCCCCTAATGCTGCCAACGTGCAGCCTCTTGTCTGCAAAGTGACAAAATTGCTGGGGTAAGAACATCATTAGCGGTAAGTTACTGTAACTGTGACACCTTCTAGTAATGTCAGTTCACATACCAAAAGAACAAGGCAACTGCATAATTTAAAAGCACCCCATTCCCTGGAGCTATATCTGACAAATCATGTGGGTGCTACTGTGCTGCTTAATCTTGCAGTGCCTGAAAGTCTAAAGGAGTCTGAAATGCCTAACTGCTCAAGCTGGAAACTAAGCGTCACAAAATAAAAATGGCTACCTTTCTAAAGGCAGTACTAGATCAGGTGACTATTATTTCCTCATTGATATGTTAGAACAACCCAAGCCTCCTCCTGCCCCAAAACCATTTAAAGTTTCTCCAATGTGTTCCAAGGAAGAAGACTTCACAACTTTCTAAAGGTTCACATTCTACACTGTAGAATTAGTGCAATTTGACGCCACTTTTACTGTCTTGGCTCCATGCTACAGAATCACAGGCAAGGTCTTTATCCTTTACTTCCAAAGGATGCTGAACCAAACTACATCTCCCAGGATTCTATATCATTGAGTTAAAATGTTGCCAAACAGCATTAATCATACAGTGTATTGTGTAGATACACCCTAATGCAGTCTGGCCTAAATCTAAACCACAATTCTTAACTATGGTAAGTCCCACTGAATGAATGGGACTTAAATACCTATTGACAGACCATACAGCAATTGATTCAATGGGTCTATTCTAATTAGTAGCAGCTGGATTTGTGTCATCAATTCTGAACATACTTTACAATAGAGATGGGAAGAATACATTAACACATTTTTAAAAGTAGCCAAAACTCTAATAAGGAGATTTGTGGCTGACAAAAATCTTTGCAGTATGTGACTTATTCTACTTAAAATGCACATGTGGTATTTTCACCAGAAAAGGAAAAGGCACTTTCTGCATGGAAAATAAAGCAGAAAATGTTTTCCCTGGGACAGGGAAATGTATTTTTCTGCCCAAGAACTAAGTTCCAAACTGCAAATGTCTTCAAAAACAAAAAGCTTTTAACCATTTTCTCCTTTTCAAAACTCAAAACTATGCTACTGTCAATGCCTTAAATTATGCAATTGCAACACTACATGCAAAACAAAGAGTGCCACCATTTTATGCACTGATGACTGAGCCCTTTACTTTTACAGTCAAGCTCTCTTGTGTATTTTAAACTGGAAAATTGTCACTTCTGCACTGTACCTCGTTCAAAGCCAGTTAACAAGTTGTTCAATCCTGTGCAGTCTACTGAGATCAAAGGGATCCATACCAGATAAGTGTATATAGGATTGCAGTCCTGATGTATATATTGCCAACGCCCAAGAAAGCTCTTGGGCAAACTCACTATTTGAAATGGACAGAGCTGCAGTCATACTGGAATTGTGACCTACCTGTTCCCAAATAACTTTGGATAGCTCCTTTTTGTTTTGAAGTACTGCCCAAATAAAGAGGGCCTGCAAGGGGTGCCTTGTAATAAGAGAAACATCCTAAAAGTACATAACACAGAACATAAAATCAAAGTTTAGCTTTGTTTGTAGTCATTTTTTCTAAATTTGAGACAAATAGCAGCCCATCTGTACTTGAGCACTAAAGGCTTGCATTTTACCTACCAGCAGTTGTAGCTCTATATCATCTTTTCCATTTTTCTCCTCTTTTTTGACACCTCTCCTAAAGTCCTCCACCATTTTCCACACAAATGTAAGGAGGGCATCATTGTATGAGTTTTTCGCAATCTGTAGATTCTTAAACACCAGGCTACTGAAGTTGTTGGTGTAAAGCTCAGTTAGAACATCATTACTGAGAAACTTTAGTAAATTCAAGCCATTTTCCAGAAAGAGACGAACAAATTTGGGTCTATCTTTCACCAGGGCTGTAAACATAACGTCCTGAAGGTCAGCAGACTAGCAAGGAACAAGAAGCAACAAAATGTTTGGCATTTTTGTTGACAACAAAAACACTTTCTCCTTATGCAGTTTGTATTTCTTGACGACCAGACAAATTACAATTAATTTCTATGGCAAAATCTATAGAATGCTGAAAGTCTGAATGGTAACTTCTTCCCTCCACCGTCCACACACACACATTTCCAATAACGTTGTGACTAGTCATCTCACTCCATTACTCCATCACAAACACATTCATTCTGCCATTCCTCCAATTTTTACTAGAAAAGTTAACACTGAACATGTTGACTAAATCAAACTGGCAAACATTCATTATCCTGTCCTTCCGAATTTCTAGTATTTTAACAGCTGGGCAGCTGGTGCCAACCTAGCCATCCAATTGCATCAGTAGTCTCACTTGATCCAGCTTTCCTGATAGCTTTGCCCAAATTAAAGGAATGTGAGCTAATTTACCTACCTCCCAACGTCGATCATTTGTAAAAATCTCCTCGCTTGCCAGATCCAGCTGGTTCCACTCCAAAAGCAATTTTAATTGCCCATTCCAGTTGTCTTTATCTTGTTCATTTGTGCTGAAAGCTACAAGTGAAGAGAGAGGGCTGTAGTTAATTAGTACCAATTTCTGGGTAATTTTTTTATTCCCATATACTCATAGATGTTGCCTAGCTCTCTCTCTGATTCATCTTCAGAAATGTAAACTGAAACAGGAGAATATAGCTTGAATATTACTATGTTGCAGGGGGCACAGAAAATCCTGCCCCTCAAACAGTGGCCAATCTACCCAAATCTATCATGTTTTCACTCAATCTGGAATATGATTCTTCTTGCCAAGAAATCTTTCTAAGTGGCCATTATCCTTATTTGAGAGATATTTCCGTTTTTAAATTGTCACTGTATATATAGAGTTTTGTTCTGCATTTCTTCTTCTGTGACTGCTGCGTTTTCCTCCTCTATATCTAACTGATACTTGTATCAATTGTGGATAACCCTTCATGCATCTCGTAGAGTTATCTGTCATACACTTGTTAAATCTTCAAGTTGCCACAAGATGTCCCTAAGAATCGAAATGGAGGAGAAGGGGAATGAGGGGAGTCAGGGAAATGGGGGAGGGGGAAGGAGGGGGTTATAAAGGACAAGGGTTCACAATGGATCAAGCCACAAAAAAGGTTTTAATGGAAATGGAAATGTTGTCCAATAAATTAAGTATATCAACACTGAACACCAGAGATTTAGGAACAGTAATTAAAAGAAGGAGGATTGAAACCCTACTGAAAAAATACACAGCGGATGTTATCTTCTTACAGGAAACATACCAGAATAAACCAGGATCAAATGAACTAAAATCAAGCTGGATAAGAAACTATGAAAAATCTTTTGGGTGGTCAAAATTGAGAGGTGTAGCTATAATAATTGCTAAGAAATGTACCTTTGTAATAAACAAGATATTGAAAGATGAGGAAGTTAGATATATAATAATGTATGGTGAAATAGGGGAGGATATATATGTATTAGTAAATGTATATGCACCAAATGTAAAACAAGAATTTTATGGAAAAAAATACTAGGTCAGATAGAGAACTATCAATATGTAATATCTGGAGGAGATTACAATTGTTATATGGCTCAAATAAAGAGATAAAACTACGCAAATGACAAAAATTAGAAATAGTGAAACAATGACTTAAGTAAGTGATGAATAAATGGCAATTAAAGGATGTGTGGAGAATGGTAAAGGGAGAGGAAAAAATATACATACTACTCGGCTGTATGTAAAGTTTATACAAGAATAGATTATATTTTTGTTTCTAAAATATGTTAAGTAAACTGTTAAATGCTGATATTGGAATTATCAAGATTTCGGATCATGCCCTAGCGTCAATTGGGATTGCTTGGAAATGTGATGATGATAAAATGAGGAGGTGGAGATTGAATACAAAAAAAATTGAATTATAGAGAGATTGTGGATAGAGTGAAATCAGAATGGCAAGAAATTTGGGGATTTAATGAAAGAGAAGTATCAAAAGGAGTACTATAGGATACAATGAAAGTGGTGGTGAGAGGGTTATGCATAAAAGAGGCAATCTTAAAAAAAGCAAGAAGAAAGTAAAAGGAATCTAGAAAAAGAGATAGAGGAGCTGGAAAAAGAATATGCAATAAAGAGATATATACAAATTTATGTAAGGTTGAGAGCCAAAAAAGAGGAATTGGATATAATGGAAATAGATGAAGTACAAGAAAATCTCATATATTTAAGGAGGGAATGTTTTGAATTTAGTGATAGGAATTCAAAGTGATAGGGATCCAAATCCACACAAGAAAAGAAAATGGAAGATATAATACGTATGATAAAAGATAAAAAGGTAAAATATGTAGATCTATGAAAGAAAAATTGAAGGTCTGAAAAGTTTTACATTGAACTATACCAAACAAAAGCTAGCTCCATAGAACCAATTAAGAAATCTGTGGAGGAAAATTGGGAGAGTAAGTTGGAGGAGAAAGACAAAGAATTATTGGAACAACCTATTAATGAGATGGAAATAGAGGAAGTTATTAAGAATTTAAAAGCTGGGAAAGGTCCAAGTCTGGACGGTCTGGGAACAGATTATTATAAAAGTTTTAGAGAAGTATTGATTCCAAAACTATTAGAACTGTATAACAGAATAATAAAATGAGAGAAGATGCCAGAATCATGGAGGAAGTCATTAATAATATCAATACCTAAATTTGATAAAGATTTAACAAACCCAGGGTCATATAGGCCCTTATCATTAGTTAATCAGGATGCAAAGATTTTATCTGCTATAATAGTCAACAGAATGAATAAATGCATGTACAAGTATATAAAAAAGATCACTTGGGTTTGTAAAAGGAAGACAAATGTCAAATTGGATAGGGAGAGTATTAAATAAAATTTGTGTGGTTCAAGAGAGAAAGATGAAAGTAGGGATATTATCATTAGATATATTTAAACCTTTCAATTGTGTGGAATGGTGGACATTAAGGGAGATTATGAACACATTTGGAATGGGAAGTAGAATAAAAGGATCATTAGAACAATATTATTCAAGAAATTCAACAGTAGTAACGATTAATGATGGGGTGACAAAAGAAATAAAAGTGACAAGGGGAACAAGACAAGGCTGCCCTCTTTCACCAATTTTGTTTGCCATGGTAATAGAATTATTTGCAAATGCCATTAGGAAAGATAAGAACTTAGAAGGGGTAGGAATAAAAGAAAAGGTATACTCTCCTGCTCCAACTAAGAGGTAGCTTGGGAACTGGCGCCACCGCTGCCAGTCGGATCCTTCAGAGGATCTCCCTCCCCCTCCAAATGGACAAGGAATTCCATCAAAATCCAGGAAGCGAAAAAGCTTCCATACCAGGACATTTTGGAACATGAGTTTCAGAAGCTGGGCAAGATCTTTAGGAAATCTCCAGCCTTGGACTCAGGTCACCAGGGTGGGTAAGGGTTATGGATATCACCCCTCAAAATTTGTTGAGCATTTAAGGGTAGATCACGCTTGTCTTCTAGCGACCTTTTCTTCATCCCAGCCCCCCGTCCTTGTATTGACTTTATTGAGACCTATAGGCCAAAGACCTCACCTGGTTGAACTCAGTTTGCTGTTTGATCTAGCAAAACTTGTCTCGATAGCTGTTAGTGTAGTTTGAGATGTTAGATTAGGTTTTTATGTTTTAATTGTATTTTTATGTAAATTCCCCAGAGCATCTGTGATGGAGGGCGATCAACAAATAATAAATTGAATTGAATTTTTTAAAAGCAGAAGGTGAGCTTATTTGCTGATGATACGTTGTTATTTATTGAAAATATAGTAGGTAAATGGATAAAATAAAGGATCTTTTAGAGATATTTGGGAAAACAATGGGTCTACAAGTTAACTGATCAGAAATGATGTTATTTAATTATACAAAGAAAGAAGAAAAAGACTTTATAGAACAGAGTAAAATGGGAATTAGAATTAAGAATAAATTAAAATACCTGGGAGTAATTATAACAAAGGACTTAAAAGAAATGGAAGAGGTAAATGTAGTAGCATTGAAAAAAGTAGTCCAAAAAATTAATAGAGTTTGAAAATATACATTTATCATTTATCTTGAAAAGATAGCATTAGCAAAAATGAAAATACTTCCGAAGATAAATTTTATATTTAGAATGCTGCCACTTCAGATTACAGAAGAAGAGCTAAATAGATGGCAACAAATGATAATAAATATTGTAATGGTAGTAAAAGAAATAGATTAAACAAACAGTTATGGTACGGATCGCAAAAAGAGGGAGGAGTAGCACTCCCTAATATTAAAAAATATTATGAAGCCAGTAGAGATTGGTTGTAGAAGGAATGATAAAAAGAGGCTGTAGATTGACTAACAAAGGATTCGGAAAAAGTGGAGGAAAAAAATCTGGAATATATATTTTAAAGAGTTTACGATAAAGCTTCTTTAGAGCCCATCAGGGTGTCATCAAAAGGGGAAAGAATTGCTAAGGTATTTGTGTAATTGACAATTGGTTAGAATATCACAGAATTGCAGCTATACCCTAAGTCCACTAGAAAAAAAATATCCCATGTGACTCTCATATCCACAGAACTGGTATTCACAAATTCATTTAACCACTTCCAATAGTGTCTTCTCCAGGTATTTCTAAGGCATGTTTTTACAGTAAACTAGTATCAGGAAATAATGCCAGACTGCTCACTGGAGGGAAGGATATTAGAAGCAAAGATGAAGCACTTTGGCCACATAATAGGAAGACAGGAAAGCCTGGAGAAGAGGGGCGGTCTAGAAGCAAAGTAAATAAATAAAATAAATAAAAAATGTCCAATAGCTAGAATAATCCAGAGGAAGCAAGGTCCAATAACTAGAATAATCCAAAGGAAGCAAAATCAAAGTTCATTCTTGAATCTTAAAACCAGGAATACAGAAGACCAGAAACACGAGGCTTGATTGAAAAGTTGTCCAAGATCTGATTTTCAAAAGCCAAGCAAAGCTATATCAAGAAACTAGAATTCAATCGCTCCCCGCTTAATTGGAAAACTGAAACCACCGCTGGAAGCAGAAACCTTGAACTTCTCTCTCAGGCCAGGTGCTTTATCTCTACCCTATTGATTCTCAGGAGAACTGCACTCCCTAACTGCTTTCCCCAAATGCTCTCTTTGCAAATTTTCATCTTGCCCATTTCTATCATGCACTGTGGATCCCACAATCCCTTGCACTGTAAATCCCACAATCCCTGCTGAAGCCACAGGCCCAACAGGTGATGACCTGTACCTTGAATTGGGACCGGAAAATAAATGGCAGCCAATGGAGCTCCTTAAACAGGGGGGTTGACTGCTCCCTGTAATTAATAACAGGGGTGACTGCGAACCCCTGTTATTAATCTGGCTGCCGAACTGGGTTTTCTGAAGTTATAATCAGTTGTTTGTGGATCATGTTTTTTCAGAAAGATGAATTCATCATTGCATCCTGTTTTCTGTTTCTTGCTGTGCTTGTTTCTTGAGTATTTTTTATTAAGTCAGTTTGCTTCTTACTGATTACAATGAGAGAAAAATAAGCTAAACTCCATCATTGGTTCAGCCTCCTCCCCCATCCTTGTGGTATAAAGCAAGATGGTGCCGGTGCAGGAGCGACTTGCAGGAGCTCTCCGCCCGGATCTGCCAATCTTCGAGACTAAGACATCCGAGGACAATCCTGGGCTAGGAAAGGCCCCTTCTCCCGCTGTAGTAGACCCTCGTCCCCCGAAAGGGGCCGGTGAGAGTCCTCAGCGGGATGAGTACGAGGACTTTTACAACTTTTGCGTGGACTTGGAGGCCGAGCTGAAGGCCCAGAGAGCATCTCAGCCTCGGCCGCTACCCGACCACCGGGATGCTGGATGGCTTCCAGCCAGAACAGCAGGACGGTTAACTCTGCGACAGCTCTGGGAAGAGTTTGGTCAGCTGGAGGAGAAGTTCAAGCTGTTTGGTGAGCGCCTGCAACAATCTATTGCGGATGACTGCTCCCCCCCAGCAAACCCAGTCCACGAAGAGGAAAAGGAAGATACCACCATGCCGACCACCCTGACCGCTAGCAGCAGGAGCTCCCCAGATTATCTCTGGGATCACTCCTGGGATCTCCAATTGGAGGACCGGCCGGACACACCAACAGATGACTCACGACGGATGGAGCCGTTGGGAGACCCGATGGGAGAGCTGGGGGGAGACCCAGCTCGCCGGGGAGACCCGGAGGCGATGGTGGAAGATTTGGGCCCTCTGTCGATGGACCCCCCTCCAACAGGTTGTTTCTTCGGCGAGGACTGCCCGATCGCCCAGGCCGGCCTGGACCCTGGGTCCTGCCCGTGGTCATCTTGCCGGAGACAGCCGGGGCTCAACCTTGACCGGCGGCTGGAGGCAGGAAGGGAGGAATCTTTCAATATAGACCGGGTGTTGGAGCGCCGAGCTGATTTGCGGCCAAGGCGCCCTTCCCTGTCGCGCTCGGCTAGGAGGGAGCTGCGAGCACAGGGTAAGATGGCCTTGAGGACGCGCAAGGGGAACATGTGTCCCCCCCACCGGAACTGAACAGAGAGGAGCCGAGGCGCAGGAGCACACGGCATCAACGCCAGCGCCGGAAGAGAAGGCTCCAAGCGTCCGCCCCCCCAACTTGTGCCTCCAACGAGACACCGGAAGCGCCACAAGAGGAACATCCAACCCTCCTTCCATCAGAGGTAGGTGGGGTGAAGCGGAGGCACCGTTGGAGATGCAAGCGACGGCGACCTAGCCGACGTACTGGGCATGTGTCCTTGCCCCCGCCCTCGGTGAGCCTGCCCCACAGTGACGTGGGAGCTCCCCCCTCCTGTCAGAGGAGGGAGAAGGCTGATTGAGGGAAGAGCACCAGCACCACCTACGGGGCGGAGGACTAACATCATCTCCGCTAATTTTACAAGCGAAGCTCCAACCAGGCCAACGGAAGATCTGTCTGCTGTCATCTGTCATCCCAGCCTCTGGAGCCCTGGAAGGACCCAGCTGCCGTTGCCTGCCATCATCCCAGCCTCTGGAGCCCTGGAAGGACCCAGCTGTCGCTGCCACTAAGTACTTGGTCTACAACTCCCAAAGGGAGAGGACAGGTAGTCTCCCAACTCTGAGATCTACCCAGGAGAGGCTGGCCCCAGAACAAGGATTACCACCAGATCAGGGAGAGGGTGCCATAGACACTACTGACCCCTCTTCTAAGCAGTTGACTACCTCAAAGGGTGGGAGGTATAGATCCAGGACATTTTGGGGGGCGGGCTTTAATAATAGGAGCCGGAAAGAATTGCTTGGCCCCAGCCCCACACCCCCTCAGCTGGAACCGGCTAGGCCTAACAAACTATTGGGTACAGACCAAAGACTACCTGCATCACGGACAACACAGAACTCTGTTGAGGGAAGGGATGGTAGACAGGCAACACTGCCTCCATCCTCAATGCAACATTCTCTAGGACATGACAAACAGCTCTGGCACACACACACCCCTTTTCGGAGGGTGGGCAGGAGACCAGACACCTAGTAGAGCTGCCGGAGGATGAGGTGCAGGGGCGGGTAATACGCGTGATCTCGGGAAGGGGCAATAGGGACGGTAGACGTAGGCCGGATGAGAGAAGGCGGAGGAGCCAGAGGGAGGCTCTTCTGACCTACGGGCTATCCCTAGGCACGCGGATGAGGAGTTCCCAACTACCTCTCCTCCAACTTTGGTACTAGCCAACACCAGGTCCGTGCGGAATAAGACAGGGATCATCAGGGACTTCCTCCTTGAGAGGAAGGCCGACTTGGCCTGTTTCACTGAAACATGGCTCCAAGAGGGAGACGAGGTCATTATGCATGAGATCACCTCTCCTGGGTTCGTGGCTAGCTACCAGATGAGGACTGAGAGGCGGGGGGAGGGGTCGCCATCCTCAGCCGAGACAATTTTAATTCCAGGACGATTCCGACAGCGAACATTCCCGGAATGGAGTGCGCCGGCCTAGTGTGGGACCTTAGTGAGAGTGTAGCCTTCCTGTTGGTGTACCGTGCACCCAACGCACCACCAGGGAGTCTGCCTAAGCTGCTGGAGGTGGTCGCGGAGCGGGCATTGAGGTTCCCTAAGCTTATTGTCTTGGGGGACTTCAATGTCCACGCCGATACCGCCTCCCCCTCGACAGCAGCCATGGACCTGGTGTCTACCATGGAGGCACTAGGACTCTCACTTTGTAAGACCGGCCCCACACATCAGGCCGGGCACACCCTGGATTTGATCTTCGCTGCCAGAATTAACGTGATCCCAACCTCCTTAACGGAGGTTCCATGTGTCTGGAAGTCCGTCTGGAAATGGCCTCCCCTCCCGGTAAGGGTGCCGAACCCATTCTGGTTCGCCTGAAGAGACTTATGGAACCCACTAGGTTCCTGAATGCTCTAAGGGATTGGGAATCTCCCAGCGACTCAGTTGACGGGCAGGTGGGATACTGGAATGCCAGTCTTTCTACCGCCCTTGACGAGATCGCCCCCAGGCGCTCTCTCATCCCCCGTAGAAATCGCTCACCTTGGTTTACCGAGGAGCTGCAGGCGATGAAGCAGAGAAAGAGACAGCTAGAGGACGTGTGGCGGAGTCTCCATGACGGAGCATCGAAATCGGCTTATAAACAGTTTAAAGAGGTTTATGAGCAAGCTATCAAGGAAGCGAAAAAAGTCTACTATTCTTCCTTGATAGAGTCGGCTAGTTCACGCCCAGCTCAACTTTTTAAGATAATTCGATCCTTGACAACAATCCCAACTGTCCCAAATGATAGGGGTTTGGCTCCAACAGCTGAGGCTTTTCAGAACTATTTTGCCGACAAGATTTCGACCCTCCGCCGGGACATTCCAGCTACTCTTGATACAGTTAGCGAACTCGAGACCCCGCCGCCACTCGATGGGCCCACCTTCACCCGTTTCCAACTGCTGGACGCAGCAGCTATCGATAAGTTACTCACTGCAGCTAGGCCAACTACCTGCTCCCTCGACCCGTGCCCCTCCTGGCTTATTAGATCTTGCCGGGAGGGGTTACGAGCCCCCCTGGGAAAGATCATAAATAGCTCCCTTGAGCAAGGAGTGTTCCCAGGGAGATTGAAAGAGGCAATTGTAAGACCGCTGCTGAAGAAGCCGAATTTAGACCCTTCGGCTCCCTCCAATTACAGGCCTGTTTCCAACTTGCCTTTCCTAGGCAAGGTAATTGAGAGGGCAGCAGCGGATCAGCTGCAGCGGTTCTTAGAAGACACAGCTGGACTTGATCCCTTCCAGTCCGGCTTCCGTATTGGGCATGGGACGGAGACCGTGCTTGTCGCCATTACAGACCAACTTCGCCGCCAGTTGGACCGGGGTGGATCAGCCCTGCTTGTTTTGTTAGACCTAACAGCAGCGTTTGATACCGTAGATCACACACTGTTGACCTACCGTTTAGCCGGCTCTGGGGTTGGAGGGACTGCCCTTAAGTGGGTAGCCTCCTTCCTCCAGGGCCGGGGACAACATGTGGAGGGGGGCGGGGAGGTCTCTGGGAGACTCCCACTTAACTGTGGGGTCCCTCAGGGGGCAATCCTCTCCCCCTTATTATTCAACATTTACATGCGCCCCCTGGCCCAGCTGGCTCGCGACTTTGGTCTGGAGTGTTATCAGTACGCTGATGACACCCAGCTTCTGCTGAGAATGGACGGCAGGCCGGACACCGTACACGATTGTTTCCATCTCTTTGGTTAAGAGCTTGGGTGTTCAATTGGACTCCTCGCTGACCATGGAGGCCCAGGTTTCCATGGTCAGCAGGACGTCATTTTTCCACCTACAACAGGCTAGGCGACTGGCACCCTACCTGTCCAGGAACGACCTGGCCACGGTGATCCAAGCGACGGTCATCTCGAGGTTGGACTACTGTAACGCCCTCTACGTCGGCCTTCCTTTGTCGACAATCCGGAAACTCAAGCTAGTGCAGAATGCCGCTGTTCGCTTGCTGGCGGGAACTCCAGTGAGGGAGCACATCACGCCCATCCTTCGGCAACTGCACTGGCTTCCTATTGAGTACCAGATTGCCTTCAAGGTGAAGAGTGAAGAGTCTGGGTGTCCATCTGGACTCCCATCTGACAATGGAGGCCCAGGTCTCCATGGCCAGCAAGGCTGCTTTTTTCCACCTCCGCCAGGCAAGGAGGCTGGCCCCCTACCTCTCCCGGAGCGACCTAGCCACGGTGATCCAAGCCACGGTCATCTCGAGGCTAGATTACTGTAACACGCTTTACGTTGGCCTGCCTATGTCGTCGATCCGGAAGCTCAGGCTAGTGCAGAACACTGCCGCCCGGCTCCTGTCTGGGGCTCCAGCAGGTTGCCGTATAACTCCAATCTTGCAGGATCTGCACTGGCTGCCTATTGAGCACCGGGTCGCCTTCAAAGTGCTGGTTCTTACCTTCAAGGCCATTCACGGCCTGGGGCCAGCGTATCTGAGGGACCGTCTCACTCCATATTGCCCATCGAGATCACTTCGGTCTGAGGAGGCCAACCTCTTGGTAATACCATCTGTGAAGCTGGCTCATTTAACATCCACCCGCCGGAGGGCGTTCTCTGTGATAGCTCCTACGCTATGGAACGCCCTCCCAGCCGAAGCCAGAGCCCTGAGGGACCTACTCCCGTTCAGACGGGCCTGCAAAACTCACTTGTTTAGGCAGGCCTTTGGTGAGTAGGCCCGTCTATACATCCACTGGGCTATTACATCGCTGCTGCTTTTGTTTTAATTATTGTTGTTTTATGTTTTAATGATGTTTTTAAGTGCTCTGTTTTTAACCTTCTGGCGCTGTGCCATTGGTTCTTGTGAGCCGCCGCGAGCCCCCGGGAGTCGGCGGCGTTAGAAGTCCCAAGAAATAAATAAATAAATAAATAAGGTGTTGGTTTTGACCTTTAAGGCTTTACACGGCCTAGGGCCTGCGTACCTGAGGGACCGCCTTGCCCCGTACTTTCCCCTGAGATCACTGCGATCAGATGAACAAAATCTGTTAATTTATTTTTTATTTTTTATTTGTTCCATCTTGTATTCCGCCCCTCCCTGCAGGCTCGGGGCGGATAACATCATAAAATTCGGCAGGCATGTACATCCATGTCGCCATACAATAAAATGCAACATAAAACATACAATAAAACAAAATACAATAGGTCCCGAGATTAAAATTATGTGCATGCCATGGCATTCCCTGAACCAGGGTGCTGATTAGGAAGATGAGTACATTCGGCTTACTCGCCTAGCCGAAGGCCAGTCTGAACAGGGCGGTCTTACAAGCCCTGCGGAACGGGATGAGCTCCGTGGCAGCTCGGACGTCGTCCGGGAGAGAGTTCCAGAGTACCGGAGCCGCCACAGAGAAAGCCCTTTGCCTGGTAGCAGACAGGTGACAGGCGCGGACCGATGGAATCAGGAGCAAATTCGACTCCTCAGAACGTAGTGATCTCGGGGAATGTATGGGGCAAGGCGGTCCTCAGGTACGCAGGCCCTAGGCCGTGTAGAGCCTTAAAGGTTAACACCAACACCTTGAAGGCAATTCGGTACTCAATAGGCAGCCAGTGCAGCTGCCGGAGGATGGGCGTGATGTGCTCCTTACCGACGTTCCCGTCAGCAAGCGAGCAGCGGCATTCTGCACTAGCTTGAGTTTCCGAACTGTCGCCAAGGGAAGGCCAACGTAGAGGGCGTTACAGTAGTCTAATCTCGAGATGACCGTCGCTTGGATCACCGTGGCCAGGTCGTCCCTGGAAGGTAGGGTGCCAGTCGCCTAGCCTGTCGTAGGTGGAAAAATGACGCCCTGCTGGCCGCGGGAGACCTGGGTCTCCATGGTCAGCAGGGGGTCCAGGTGGACACCTAGGCTCTTAACAACAGGCGACGGGCTAAGCCGTTCGCCGTCCAGGGTAGGCAACCGGCACTCATCCCGCCCAGGTCGACCAGGCCACAAGATCTCCGTCTTCGACGGGTTCACCTTCAGCCGGCTAGCCCGCAGCCAACCAGTCACGGCCTCTAGGCACTGATGGAAACAATCAGGTACGGTGTCCGGCCTGCCGTCCATTCTCAGCAGAAGCTGGGTGTCATCAGCGTACTGATAACACTCCAGACCAAAGTCGCGGGCCAGCTGGGCCAGGGGGCGCATGTACACGTTAAATAATAAGGGGGAGAGGATGGCCCCCTGGGGGACCCCACAGTCAAGTGGGAATCTCCCAGAGACCTCCCCGCCCCCACACGTTGTCCCCGGTCCCGGAGGAAGGAGGCCACCCATTTAAGGGCGGTCCCCCCGACCCTGGAGCCGGCTAAACGGTGGGTTAACAGTGCGTCATCTACAGTGTCGAAAGCTGCCGTCAGATCTAACAAGACGAGCAGTGCCGATCCACACTGGTCCAGCTGGCGGCGAAGTTGGTCTGTAATGGTGACAAGCACGGTCTCCGTCCCGTGCCCAATACGGAAGCCGGACTGGAAGGGATCAAGTCCAGCTGTGTCTTCCAAGAACTGCTGCAGCTGATCCGCTGCTGCCCTCTCAATCACCTTGCCTAAGAAAGGCAGGTTGGAAACTGGCCGGTAATTGGAGGGAGCCGAAGGATCTAAATTCGGCTTCTTCAGCAGCGGTCTCACCATTGCCTCTTTCAGTCCCCCCGGGAAGACTCCTTGCTCAAGGGAGCTATTTATGATCGTGCCCAGGGGGCCTCGTAGCCCCTCCCGACACGCTCTAACAAGCCAGGAGGGGCACGGGTCGAGGGAGCATGTAGTTGGTCTAGCTGCAGCTAGTAACTTGTCGACAGCTGCTGCGTCCAGCAATTGGAAACGGGTGAAGGTGGGCCCGCCGAGTGGTGCCATCAATCCGCTCCTGCCATCTATCTGTAACCAGGCAGAGAGCCTTTTCTGTGGCAGCTCCGGTGCTATGGAACTCTCTTCCAGACAGCACCCGCGCCATCTCTGAGCTTGCCCCCTTCCGAAGGGCGTGTAAGACCGCCCTTTTTGGTCTAGCCTTTAATTAACCACATTGACCCAGGAAATGTGTGTGTATGTCATCCTTTTCCTCGTTGATGTAATGTGTTTTTAATATGTTTTTATGTTTTTATTGTAGGGCCGCATGACTGAAACATGCTGCCTGTTACATTGTTGTTATCCGCCCCGAGCCTGCAGGGAGGAGCGGATATAAGACCGAACAATAAATAAATATATAAAAATATTGATGGAATGTGAAAGTTTGGATCCTCTGGATTGGATTCATAGCCCTGTCCTGGTATTCCTTTGACATAACTATTTGTTTCTCCTCTCTACAAGTCAGAGCTTCAGCATCAGAGAAGCACCACTTATTGACTTTTCCAGAGCCTCACAAAAAGGTGTTACCCCTCTATTTATGCCCTCAGATTCACACACAAAAAATCACGTGATACATTGAACATTGTCCTGGAGATCATCAAAGTGCAGCTTTTAATGTTTTTAAGAAATAAGAAATCAGAAAACACCATTAGTACTCTAACAGTGGTACTCTCTCTTTCAATTCTGGTAGAGCAAAACAAATTTTGAATCAATTAATTTTTTAATACTCAGCGTAGCTCACAAAATTGACTACAATCAAAATACAAAAATTTAATCCTGCCAGGAGACAAAAGAACACTAACTTACCTTTATAAAGAGCATATGATATGGCATTGCTCACAATTTCATCTCCAGCTTCTTCTATTTTAATCACAGTTAGAAGATGAGGATTTTCAAGTACTTCTTTGATCTGAGCAAGGAAAGTTGAAGGCTTAATTTTTCTTGAAAACATAGTCAATGTACATTTTTCTTCCTCTAAAGAAAAACTTGTTACTTAGATGTAAAAAAAATTAAGTTATGCTCAAACCTACCATAACAGTACAGAATTTATGTTTTTGTCTTATTATTTACTTCAAATTCTTCAATGTAGGGCAGGATGTAAATATTTAAATAAGTTTAATGTGCGTTTATCATACAGCTCCTTGATATCCATGGGTCAGACGTTCTTCATTTCAATAGGATTTTATATTATCCATGGTTTCGCGTATTATCAATCAATCAATTTATTTATTTATATCCTGCTTTTCTCCCACATCGGGACTCAAAGAGGTAAAAACGTACTATAAAAAGGAAAGGCATCACATGCAACTAAAATAAACAATCCCATCACAAGCATTTTCCTATCTAACAAAAGTATAAAAACCCACATCAAATAGTTAATATCTAAAACATAAAAAACACAGTTAAACCCTTCAATAAGTTAAAAACCCCATCTAGTATTAGTTCATTAATAGTTAAGTCCATCACCGGAGGTCCAATTCAGTTTAAATATTGCACACAATATTTTCTTCAGGGAAGCCCTGTTTCCACATTAAAGTTTTTACTTGGTTCCTGAATGACAACAGGGAGGGAGCCATTCTAACTTTTTTAGGAAGGGAGTTGCAGAGCCACAGGGCTGCAGCAATTTGCTTTTTCCATCAGCCTACTGGAAAGAGGCTGCCCTCTCCTTTCTTTTCCCCTCGGTTAATTGTGTGCAAACTACTTTTGCAAATTTTCCTTGGTTTGCAGAAATTGGGGTAAACCAGTGGTTCTTAACCTGTGGGTCCCCAGATGTTTTGGCCTACAACTCCTAGAAATCCCAGCCAGATTACCAGCTGTTAGGATTTCTGGGAGTTGACGGCCAAAATATCTGGGGTCCCATAGGTTGAGAACCACTGAGGTAAACTGAGGAAAAAGGGGAAAGCAAACAGAGAGAGAAATTATTTTTTAAAGCAGCTGAAAAGTGGAACAACAAAGGATTAATTGGGACTGTCCTTGGTATATTGGGATGGTTGAAGGGCATGTTACTACCATTTCTCCTTTTCCTATTCCCCCAAATGAGAGCTGCAGAAATGTCCAGGGATAGAGGAGGTATATATATAGCCCATAGGACATGAGATGCTCATCCCTGGTCCCAAACTGAATGTGTGCCATTTTCTTAGTGCTCACAACAATAAGTTGGCCCTTATTAAATCTGTGCATTTGCATCTCCTTTTCCTGTTCCCAGCCTCAGCTATTCTCGTTTGTTCAGCTCCATGAAATTAATGTCCAGCAAAATACCACTTAGATCATACCTGCCTGCTATTGATCCAAAACAACACACAAATGCAAATGGGAAATGTACTACTTCTATAGATTGCATGCAGTCCCCTTCCTGGTGCTTCTTGTAATTGTAGCATTTCCAGGAATAACAGATGGACAATGGACATTTAGACTAATGACTATTACAAAAGATCAAGGTAAATATTTTTGGTGGGTGTGAGTCTAATGTGTAGATTATCTGTGAAGGAACAAGCTGTAAGGAAGCTTTTAAAAATCTATACCAACTGGACAAAATTGTAAGCACAAAATGTTACAAAACCTCATTAGCAGCACTAAGGAGCATCTCTGAAACAAACCCTTGCTGCCCTCTATGATGATTACAGACATTAAAGTAATGGACCAAAAAAGAGACATGCTGCTGCTGAAGCCCCAAGCCATTAATTGACAAAGTCATTTCTCCAAAATAAATGACTCCTTCACTGGCCTTTGGTGCTCTTCTAAAAACAGAACATTGTGATTTTCCATGTGCTCAGTTTTTCCTACTGCTTTAGAGAAAGAGAAATTTGAAATGCATCAAATGGAGTCCTCCGTAAATCCATTTCATGGTCTTCAAAAAACCAAATGGCTCCAAAAGAAATGCCTTGCACACCCCTAGAGAAGAGTCACAGCAGCCCTCCTCTGGATAGGAAATGTTGGAGTGAGCTTCTTCAACAACAGTAACAACAACAACTACTACTACTAATATTATTTCTTACTCGCCTCTCTTCATGGCTCAAGGCAGGTTACAAAATTGCTAAAACACATAATCAAAACACATAATCATTTAAAATACTTCATAAAATACACATATTAAAACATATTTCCATAAAATGCATATTAAAATACACAAAACAATGTTAGACATAGAATGGAAGTTTAAAATTCGTCATTAAAACTGAGGACCTTTAAAGCATGTATTGATATTCTCTAAAGAGCAGAAGCCCCCCAGTCCCAGTGGCAGGACCACCCTCTGCCCAATACTATGTTGCTTCTCTGGCACACACAGAAGACAACTACTACTATCACTACTACTAGAATAGTGGTGTGCAAAGAGCCTCACATGCTATATCCAGTTGCAATCATAAAACAGGTTGAGTATCCCTATCCAAAATGTTTAAGACCAGAAGTGTTCCATATTTCAGATTTTTTAATACTTGCATATACATAATGACGTATTTTGGAGATGGGATCAAAGCTAAACACAAAATTCATTTATGCTCCATATACACCTTGTACACATAGCCTGAAGATCATTTGATATAGAATATTTTAAATAATTTTCTACATGAAACAAAGTTTGTGTACACTGAACAATTAGAAAGCAAAAGTGTCACTGTCTCAGCAACCCACATCAATAATTTTGAGGTATTATGGATTTCAAAATTATGGCTAAAAACTCAACCTGTTTTACTCACCATACTGCAGCAGATTTTTAAAAGACTATATTTTATTTATTTTATCATAATTCAATATATTTGTTATACATTGTTTATTTTACAGCAGACACATAATATTCAATACAATTTGCTAAGCATGGTTAGGTTCATTCGGAATCTTCATAATTCGGAATAAATTAGGAAAGATTTCCTTTTTGAAGCGATTTCAAAGTTTTTAAGGAAACCAGAAGTCCCTTTGCCCTTCCGAAGCTTTCTCCACCATTTCTCTTACGAATCAGTAAGTGAGTCAGAAATGATTCAGCTTTTTCCCTGCTTCTGTTCCCTGGCCTCGGTTCAAGCCAGAGAAGCCTTCTAAACCAGTTTGGATGGATTCCCTTTCTTTCCTTTCCCTCCCGAGTCAGTGAGAGAAGCGGTTTTAACCAGTGTGGATGGGATGGATCCGTGTCAGTTTAAACCAGTGTGGATGGATTCATTTCTTTTCCTTTCTCTCCCCCATCAGTTTAAACCAGTGTGGATGGATTCCTTTCCTTTCCCTCTCTCCTCCTGAGTCAGTCTTAAGTGAGAGAAGCAGTTTTAACCAGTGTGGATGGGATGGATCCACGCCAGTTTAAACTAGTGTGGATGGATTCCTTTCCTTTCCCTCTCGCCTCCCGAGTCAGTCTTAAGCGAGAGAAGCAATTTTAACCAGTGTGGATGGGATGGATCCGTGTCAGTTTAAACCAGTGTGGATGGATTCTTTTCCCTTCCCTCCCGCTTCAGTCTTAAGTGAGAGAAGCAGTTTTAACCAAAGCGGATGGATTTCTTCCCTTTGCTTCCCCCCACCTTCTGGAGTAAAACAACTACTTTCAAAGTAAAGACCACCCAATGAAACAGGAAATAACACTTTGAAACTATTAACGGATTTGGAAGGCTCCAAAGTTTTGAAAAGTTTTGAAGTTTTTTTCTGTGAAAATCGGAAATGATTTTAGATCCGAATCACCAGCTCCCCCTACATCCGAAACAAGTTTTGAACCAATTTTTTTTTTGTGGATCAAGCAAGCCTACAATCTACCATACATTAACTTTTGGCATCTGCTGTTATTTTTATGATTATACATATTTTCTATCCCTCACCACCGTGCTCCCCTCCACAGTTCTATTTGTATATTAATTTTTTTCTTTTCCAGTTCCTTGCTATAAGTAGATTTGTTATTGTTAATAAGTTTGTTATTGCATTTTTATCCTCTTTCTTCAATTGTTTATTATTATATAATGATAATAAAGCTATACTATGATTTATTTCTGTTTTAATGTTCACTACATCCTCTGTTTCTTTAAATACCTTTCCCACGAAATTACTTACATATATGTTCCCACACATATATGTTCCCAATTCTTGACAACCTCTCCAGCAATTTTTGAATAGTTTGTATTTATATTTTCTATTTTATTGGTGTTAGATACCATTTCCATAATAACTTATAGTAATTTTCTTTAACCCGTATTTTTCAAATGTCTTTGTCCCCATAATTGTAACCTCTCTATTTCAATAATTTTATCCCTAAATCTTCTTCCCAGATCTTACTTCTTCCCAAGCTTACTTCCATTTTTATTGTTATTTTACCCAATTGTTGAACCATTGTATGCAATGGAACGATGTCAATTTTATTTCTCTATATTCTTCCATAATCATTTTCTTCTTCATTCCAACCTTTGTCCAATCCCCTGTTTTGTCTAAGTTTTTTCCCTTAACTTTTTATCCATTATATATTTTATTTTGGGGGACATTTCTTTTCTAATTGGGGTTATTGTTGAAACATCCGCTTTTAACTTTCTCCTGTATTTGTTCCATACTTCTAATACATCACTCAACATTGGGTTACTAATTTTTGTAATTTCTTTTCTTGTAAACTCTTTTAAAATATTCCAGATTTCTTCCTCCACTTTCTCTGAATTCATTTTTAGCCATTCTACATGCTCCATCTGTGTTCACATTTGGGCATATTGAGTATTCATGCCAAGTTTGGTCCTGATCCAACATTGAGTCTACAGTGCTCTCTGGATGTCGGTGAACTACAACTCCAAAACTCAAGGTCAATGCCCACCAAACTCTTATAGTATTTTCTGTTGATCTATTTTGACATTGCTCCCGTTTTCAACCACATATCTGTGTGAGATGAGCTTCTCTAGCTTGACTGCGATAAAAACTAAACACAGAGAGAGACTGACAGGTGTTGAGCAACACCTTCGTGTGTGTCTTTCTGCCATTCCTGCCAGGATATCTATGTTGTGTTCATCGAAACAGGCCCAGGTTTCACACTGAGTGTATAAATACATTTAAAAACATATTAACTATATGTATTACTGTGTTAGAGTGTCGTTTTGGTTGGTGGTGTGCCCCAGGATTTTGTAAATGTAAAAAATGTGCCACGGCTCAAAAAAGGTTGAAAAACACTGCCCTAGGAAGTTGCACTCTCACTCACCCATTTGATCCAACTTTCCGTCTCGTCTTCAGTAAGCCTAGAAAGAGTGCGTGGCAGATATCGGAGCAATCTTTCTTTGACAGAGGAGGAGGTGAGGGTGCCTTCTGCATCTGCTAAACTGGCAATCACATCAGCAATCTGTCCTGAACCTTCCACCACCACACAGGGAATTTTGCTCTTCACTGCAGTGTTAATTGCCTGTGGAAAAAAGCAAGAAAGAAGGCTGAAGAAAGGATCTGCATTGTTCAATGCATTGGTCCTTATGTTAAATTTAAGGGTGGTTCCAAAGTTTTGTTTCTTCTATCACTAAACCTGTATTTGTAAAGGGGGGCATTACAAAACTCACCTCATTCCAGCCACTATAACAGTACATTCTTTCAGCTCACATCAATGATCCTCAATGAGCAACCATTTAATTGTTTTAAGCTAACCATTGTGGGAAACTCACACATCTAGCTATGAGTTGCAGATCATTATGGACACAATCCATTGGCATTGTGATGTCCAAAATCTTGGGGTTCAGCCTGGAGTGCTAAGCGCTGATGGATCCAATAGAGACATGCAGAGTTTGAGGTCAGAATCAGAGATTGATTTATTGTTCCCAGATCTCACATGCCTCATATTCACAGAAAAGGACATTTTATTGATATTTGTAAACACTACATGTTATGATCCTCAATTTCATCAGTTCGAAATATATACGTTGTTGTCATTCTTACAGTTTCTAATTGGTGAACAGTGGGGTGGGAAAGTTAATGAAGGTTCTTCAATGGTGGAATTCTGGAGTCCATCTTCTGTATCTACACCACTCCTTTCTGCTCACAAGAGCTCATTAAAATAGTGACTACTTCAGGGGAAACAATGTTTGCTGATTGATATTAGGGCTGGGAAGGGGAAGGTTCCATAATTAAACTATAAATAGTAATTATGATGGTCTTGGGACTTGTTTGGGATGAAGCCATTGTGTCGTTGTGCAACTGGAAGCATTCTGGATGCATCCTGATCTCCATCCTGAGCCTGTAACCTAGCTACAGCTGGTACAGTAAATGTTTGATTAAGTTCTACACTATTATTATTACTACTACTATTATTACTATTTTGATGTATACCTTGCTTTATCTCTCCTGAAGGAGACTCAAAGCAGCCTAACATAAAAGCATTCACCTACAATTTAAAATATACAATATGCAAACATAAAACAGGATTAAATATAAACAGTATTTTTTAAAATTCCCAGTTAAAAACCATGAAAACATATTCAAAGTTAAAAACCACAGCAACCCCTGAATTGATCCCAATATCTGCTGTGGGTGTTTTCCCAGACATCACGTGTATATGTGAAACTGCAGGTAATTTGTTGTTGTTTATTCGTTCAGTCGCTTCCGACTCTTCGTGACCTCATGGACCAGCCCACGCCAGAGCTCCCTGTCAGCCGTCAAGGTCAGGCCAGTCACTTCAAGGATGCCATCCATCCATCTTGCCCTTGGTCGACCCCTCTTCCTTTTTTCTTCAATTTTCCCCAGCATCATTGTTTTCTCTAAGCTTTCCTGTCTTATCTTGGTTTCTGCTTTATGACAATGTAGAACAGTGAAACTTCCATTTAAAATAGTGACTAACACCAAAGCAAATAGCCATACATATTATTTAACCAGAAATTAGTTCCGCTGCAGGAGTGACTCCATAGTACAGCGTTTCTCAACTTGTGGGTCAGGACCCCTGGGGGGATGGCGAGGGGGTGTCAGAGGGATCTCCAAAAAACCATAACAAAACACAGTATTTTTTGTTGGTCATGGAGATTCTGTGTGAGAAGTCTGGCCCAAGCCTATCGGTGGGATTCAGAATGCTCTTTGATTGTAGGTGAACTATAAATCCCAACATCTACAACTCCCAAATGTCAAGTCTATTTTCCCCAAACTTTACCAGTGTTCACATTTGAACATATTGAGTATTCGTGCCAAGTTTGGTCCAGATCAATCACTGTTTGAGTCCACAGTGTTCTCTGGATGTAGGTGAACTACAACCCCAAAACCAAACCATTCCAGTATTTTCTATTTGTGATGAGATTTCTGTGTGCCAAGTTTGGTTCAATTCCATCATTGGTGGAGTTCAGAACGCTCTCTGTTTGTAAATGAATTATAAATCCCAGCAACTATAACTCCCAAATGGCAAGATCAAACCCCCTATCCCCACCAGTATTCAAATTTGGGCATATCGGATATTTGTGCCAAATTTGGTTCAGTGAATGAAAATACATCCTGCATATCAGATATTTACATTACTATTCATAACAGTAGCAAAATTATAATTATGAAGTAACAACAAAATAATTTCATGGTTGGGGGTCACCACAACATGAGGAACTGTATTAAGGGGTTGCGGCATTAGGAAAGTTGAGAACCATTGCCGTAGTAAGTTTGCTCTGAAATGTAAATTTCTGCTGTTTTCAGTACAATAAACAGAAATAAACGAGTCTTACTGACACCAAAAGCAGTGTTTAGCATACCATTATGCCACTAGTGGTGACGTTTCAAAAAGTTACTTGGTTTTTTAAAAAGTACTAACTCACAAGAAATGCTAGAGGTAAGTGATAATTGGGGTGGGAGAAGTGCGTTCCATTAGCTATGGGCAGCACCCATGGCCAAAATGTCACCTTTTTTCTAGAACAAAACAGGGAGTTTTTTACATTACATGTTCGAAATTAAAAGATTTCTTTTTAAAAATATATGTTTTTATTGCCGACACAGGTAGAATAATATCACAATCATTACCATTTCAGAATACATACCAAATATTATTTTCTTAATGTTTTGGTTCCACCTTTATCTCCCACTTGTGTCTATCAATTTTACACACACCCTCTAGCCTTCCATCAAATATTTTATTGAACAATCATAGAAAGAAAATGGTTCCTCTCTTTATATCTTTCCTTTCCTTTGACTTTATCTATCAATCTTCCCCATTTCTGAACCCAATTTTTCTTGATTCGGCATGATATACGTACATTTGGCTCTTCTTTCAAAGATGTAATCCTGGAGCATAAAGTCTGCTAGGTAACAGTACCATTTTTTAACTTCCCACTTTCTATGGTCTTTCCACCCCAAGGCCACCTCAAGGGCAGCAACTATCATGTATTTTATAATTTCCCCCCAATCTTTGATGTTTTCATTCTTGTCTAATTTCCGGCTGAAAAATTATTTTTTTATTCAAAACCAATTTATGCCTTATTAATTCTTCCATTTCCCTTTTTACCGTATTATGAATTTTTTGTACTCTGTCGCATTACCACCACATATGTATATAGGAGCCATTTTTTCCACATCTGTGCCAACACAATTTTGTGGTTGATTTAGTTATGTGTGCTAGTTAAATTGGGGTTCTGTACCATTTAGTCAATATTTTCCTTTGTATTTCTGTAATCCTTATGTATTTGATATTTTTGATTGAATTAATCCAGTGTTCACTGTCTGAATCCTTATTATTTAGGTCCTCTTTCTATATCTCTATCAATGTTTGTTTCAAATTATACTGATTTCCAATTAATTTATTGTATATGAACCCCATCAGGCCTTTCTCCTTTTTTAATTTCCACTTTAAAAATGGTTCAAAATCAGTTTCTGGGCCTTCCTTTTTCCTCCAATTCATGATCCTTTGCTTCAAGCCGTTACAAATGAGCCAGTTACACTGACCACTCTTGTCCCTTATTGTCTCCCAATCCTCAATTGTCCCATCTGGGTTTAGGTTTAGGATATCTCTTATCAATTTCATTCCATTTTGTTTCAAATTTGTTATCACTTTGCCAAATATCTGTTCCTTTTTATTGTTTAGAAACCCTACTGGGAGTATATCTACTTTATTTATTGGGAATTTAGCTTGCCATTTCTTCCAGCACTCTAGGGATGAGATCATTGCCACCACTCCCTCTTTAATTTCTTTTAGAGTTCTATTGTCCATCCATCCTTTTAAACACAAGCAATGCTCCTATCTGTTTATTGCTTTTTCAATACTAGCCCATCTTCTTTTATATATATATATATATACATATATATATATATATATATATATATAATTTTTATTTGTATATTTTTCCATATATTCATAAATTAAAAACATTACCTAACTAAAGCTTGGGGGCGGAAAGATTTAGGGTAAATGGTGAATAGTGAATGGGGAAAAGGTAGTTGGAGGTGGGTAGGGTATTTCAGGAAAATTTTGAAAGGGTAAGGGTCTGTGACTTCCAAATCAACTTTTTAAGCATTTTTAATCTGTTCTATTTCTTCTTACTTCTCTCCATTACAGCTTATCTCTTTTCTTTATATCAAAATATTCCAAAGCGATCCCTTTAAATTTTGATTAGGTGGAAAAATTTATATTGGATTAATTTCACTATTCCTTATAAGTTTCTCTAAATTCCTCATATGTTTTCTAATCTGTATTTTTTATGGGTCTTCCACAAGATATTTTCAGGGCAAAAGTTAGTTTGTCCATTTCTTTGATTTCATCTATTTTATTCAACCATTCTTCTACTGTTGCCAGTTCCTTTTGTTTCTATTTTTTCGTGTGGACCATCCTTGCTGCTGTTGTTAAATAAGTGAATAAAATATCTTGATTTTGATCCAAGTTTAAATCTTCATCTATAATTCCCAGTAGAAAATATTCTGGCTTCATACTGATTTTTGTTTTTAATATTTTTTCACATAATTCTTGAATTTTCTTCCAATAAGAAATCAATCTTGGGCAGGTCCACCATGTATGGTAAAATGTTCCCACTTCTTTTCCACATTTCCAGCATTTGTTACTTGCTGTTTTATACATTAGTCCTAACTTATGCGGTGTAATATACCATCTGTAGAACATTTTATACCAATTTTCTTTTAGATCCGTAGTATATGTATATTTTATTTTTCTTTGCCATAATTCTTCCCATTCTTTAATTCTTATTGTCCTTTCAATATTTTTTTGCCCATGTTATATTACATTCTTTGACTGTTTCCTTTTCTGTTGCCCATTCCAACAATCTGTTATATATATTTGTTATATTTTTCCTTTCCTTTTTTATAATCTTATCATAAAATTCATATTTTTTGGCAAAACCTCTTATTTTGTCTTTATTTAAGTATTCTTTCATTTGCATATGTTGAAACCAGAAGAATGATTTATGTTGAATGTTTATTTCCTCCTTTGACTTAAGGCAGAGTTCATCTTTCTCTTTTCTTAGTAATTCTTTATATGTTGGCCATGATGACCATCCAAGCAGCCTTCTCTGTCTTGCCTCCAATGGTGACAACCACATTGGAGTTTTCATATATAGTTTATCTTTGTATTTCTGCCATATCTTAAGTAAGGAGGCTCTTATAAAATGGTTGTTAAAATTTTTCTCTTTTTTCTCTTGGCCATACCATAGATAAGCATGCCATCCTACCCTTAAATCGAAGCCTTCCAAAGCTAAGACTTTTTTTCTTTTCAATGCTATCCAATCCTTTATCTAGGTTATACCTGCGGCGTCATAATATAGTCTGAGGTCTGGTAAGCCAAATCCTCCTCCTTCTTTTTTTGTATCGATCATATGGTTATTTTTGATCCTTGGCTTCTTTCCTTTCCATATAAATTTTAATATTTCTTTATTCCATTCTTTAAACAACTTATTTGTATCAGGAAGTTTTGAAAGAGGAAAATAAATTTTGGTAAAATATTCATTTTGACTATAGCAATTCTTCCCATTAGTGATACATTCAATTTATTCCATTTTTTAAAAAAAAATTGCATTTCTTTCCATTTTTCTTCATAATTGTGTTTTGTTAATTGGAAGTTCTTTGCTGTGATTTGTATTCCCAGATATTTAATCCTTGAAGTTATACGCATTCCTGTTTTTTCTTGTAATTCTTGTTGATTTTTCTTTGATATATTTTTTGTTAATATTGCTGTTTTATTCTTGTTTAGTTTCAATCCGGCTAGAATTCCAGATTCTTCTATTTTGTCTATCTATTTTTTAATATTTATCCTAGGTTCTTTCACCATGCATATCAGATCATCTGCAAATGCTCTGAATTTGTAAGATTCTTTTCCCACTTTGGTAGCAGGAAGGGATTGATCTTCTCTTATGTCGTGTAGTAGTATCTCTAATGCCATAATATAAATTAGTGATTCTTGAGTCTTCAAAATCTAATTCTATCAATCTTGTTAACTGGTAGGCCTCAAAATAATTTTGTAAATTAGGTGCCCCCCATCCTCCGTTTCCTTTTGGAGAGTAAAATATTGAATTAGCAATTCTATTTTTATTTGTTCCTGCTACCCAAGTTTTATTGATTTGTCCCATTTCTTGATTATTTTGCTGGGAATACTATATGGGAGAACTTGGGAACAACAATAAAAATGTGAGGAGAATCATCATTTTTTTATATGAATAATTTTTATTAGTTTTTTTCCCATACATCAAAACAGAAAGAGGGGGAAGTTGTGCCGGAATAGAGGGACAGAATGTGAGGGTCGGGGGAGAGAAGCGAAGAAGGGAGGTTCAGATTAGATAGGTAGGGGGGAAAGGGGTAGGGAAGGGTGCAAACAGAAGTGAAAAGAAATATAGTTGCTTCCAGTCAGGGTACTCTAGGGTTCCGTCTTTGTATGAAGATTTGTAACTTTGTGATAATATTCTTTCACCGCTAATTTACAGTATCCTCAAATTACTAGAGTTTTTCCAACTTCAGGTAGCTCTTAATGGGCTGCCAATCCGTCCTCTTTTGGGTATTTATATTATTCACTAGTCCTTTAAGCTCATCCATATCAATGTATTCTGCCAGTTTGATGGCCCATTCTACCACCGTCGGAAGCTCTTCTTGTTTCCACTTCCTGGCCACCACGATCCTTGCAGCTGCCGTCAAGAAATAGAGTATCTTATCTTTCTTTCTTTCCACGTTCCCAGTTCTTAAGTTAAGCAGGAAGGCTTCCGGGGCAAACTCTAGTTCCGTCTCGAGTATCTTTTGGGAGTGGGAGTGGATGGTTTTCCAAAAAAATTTAATCTTGTGGCATGACCACCAGCAATGTAAGAGTGTCCCTTGCTGGTCCTTACACCTCCAACATTTAATATTAACATTTTTATAATACTTGGCAAGCTTTTGGGGGGTCAAATGCCATCTATAGAAAGTTTTAAGCCAGTTCTCCGCTATCGGTGTTGCTCCTGTATATTCTTTGTTTTTTCCCCACACTGCCTCCCATTCACTTAGAAGAATCGAGCGCTCAACGTCCTGTGACCACCTGATCATATTGACTTTGACCACCTCTGTCTCAGTGTCCCAGTCTAATAGTTTGTTATATAGTATTCTTATATGCTTCTTTTCTTTCTTTAATATTAAGTCCCATGAATTTTCCTGCTGGGAGAAGTTACTTTTCTGGTCTCAGAATCATCATTTTGACAATTTTAATTTTCCTTGACATACCCCAATTTTGAATTTTCCAATTGCACATTTGATTGTTTACTTTTTCCATAAATTCTTATAGTTTGATTGAGTTATGTTGTTTAAATTTTGGGGAATATAAATGCCTAAATATTTTAATTTCTTCTCCCCTATTTTTATCCTCGTGGTGGTCTGTATTTCTTTTAGCTCTTTCAGAGTCAGATTTTTATGTAATATTTCGGATTTTTTGTATGTTAACAGCCAACCCTGATAAGTTCTCAAATTTCTTTATGGTATTAATAACTTCTTTTATAAAGCCCTCCCATCACTCCATTAAAACCATGGCATCATCTGCAAATAAATTAATTTTAATTACTTCTTTCCCAAATTTGAGTCCTTTGATTTTGGCATTATTTCTTTACAAATTCGCTAAGGGGTCTATTGCCAATGCAAAAAGGATAGGGGAGAGGGGGCAACCTTGTTTAGTCCCACCTTTAATCTTAATTATTATTATTCTTGTTCCATTGATCAATAATTGTGCTTGATTATCTTGTAAAGTTCTTTAATTACTTCGCAGAACTCTCTCCCCAGATCAGAGTCTTCACAGATTTGATGAAGATATTGGCAATTAACTGTGCCAAATGCTTTATAAATATCCAGTTTTAATAACAGGAGTTTCTCTTTTTGTCTTGTGGCTTGGTTAATTACATTAAGTATATTTCTTATTGTGTCTGCTATTCTTCTGTTTTTAATAAAAACCATATTGGTCTTCACCTATTAAATTTGCGATTACATCTGTCAATCTATTTGTAAGGAGTTTTGTGCAGATTTTATAATCTACATTACATAGGATAATTGGCCTATAACAATTGGGATTGGTTTCCTCTTTATTGGGTTTTAAAGTTGTAATTATTTCAGATATCTTCCATGTCTCAGGGATGGTTCTATTATTTAATATCTCATTAAATATGATTTCTAAATTGGGGAAAATTTCTGATTGGAACATTTTATAAAAGTTAGAGGTAAAGCCGTCAGATCCGGAGGAGGAATTTGGTTTAAGATTATTAATAACCTCTTCAATTTCCTTATTGGTAATAGTTCTGTTCAGTCCTGCTTGTGCCTGTGGGTCTAATTTTCTTGTAATTATTCCCTCTGAACTTCCAATTTTTTTTATATGTGTACAGTGTTTCATAATAACTTGCCATTATTTCCCTCAGATCTTCTTCATTAGTTTTTATTTGTCCATTCCCGTATTTTAATTTTGTTATCATTCTTCTTCCTTTCCTTTTTTTAGATAACTTGCTAATCTCTTTGTGTTATTTATAGAGTTAATTTGAAAGTCATTTTTTAACAAGCAATTTTTTTTGCTACTTCGGTCTTCTCTAAGTCTTCTAATAATTTCTTATTATACTCTTGTCATCGTTCTTTATTTTGGTATGTTGGTTTTTTAAAAAATAATTGAAATAATTCATCATCTTCCTGTTTTAGCCCCTCACTTCTCTCTTTTAGTTTTTTTTAAATACACTTTTCCATCGTAATGCATTTTTCTCTAATCACAGCTTTAAAAGCATCCTAGATTGTATTCTCCTTTAGATTAGGTGATCTGTTAATCCTAAAATATTCCTTTATTTTGTCTTTTAACGCTTGTTTGTCTTGTTCCTTAAATGTAACCAGTGGATTAAATCTCCACTTGTATTCCATCTTCCTACTACTGCATCCCAATTTAAGAAAGAGATGTCCATGGTCCCCTGGCCACCTGCTTCCCACTGATGCTTCAACTATGGGCAGTGAATTATTATTGCCAACTAAAAAAATCTAAAATGAAAAATGAATTATGTCTGGCAGAATAATGTATGGGAATATCAATTCTTTGTCTGATTCTTTAACTTCCCAAATATTCCATTTCTTAATGTTAATTTTACTTTCTTCCCCATTTTTCCCAGCCCTCTTATTTTTCCTTTTTATATATATAGGGCTAGATTCAGGTCTCCTCCTGAAATTAAAAAAAAATCTTATCCTAGTGCGAGGAGTGCGGATTTTTTGTTTTGTTTTGTTTTGTTTGCTACCTCTTCCTTGCCTGAGCATATGAGTTCTTCATCTAAAACAGAAAAAAAATCTAACAAAAATGCTGAGTGCCACACAGCATTCCCTTTTACAATAAAATCACAAAACAAACTTTGTTACCTGTCTCTAAGCAATTGGGAGAGATGTATAAGGTGTAGAAGCAGACTTACTTTTAAAGTTTCTTTCCCTCCTCCCTGGACAAAACACACAATTGGAATCTTCCCCCCATAATTGGAATCTGAAATACAAATGTCACAATAAACAAAACAAAAGTGTGTGATGATATAGAAAAATTACAAATCTATTTTCTCTGTCTTAATATTGATACTATACCTCATTCTTAGTACAGTACCCTATTAATATTAAAGATAGTCAACCTTAACACGACTTTAAATGCAAAGAGTGGAGGTATATAAGCAAATAAATACGGCCTTTATTTGGATTCTTTTTTTCATGATCTCTACCTCAAAATGTTCTGTCTTATTATTTATTTATTTATTTATTTATTTATTTATTATTCGGTCATCTATGCCGCCACTCCCCGAGGGCTCAGAGCGGCTCACAATACGACATAAAACACCATAAAAGCAAAGATTAACATTAATTAACACCAGATTAAAATTTAAAATTCAACAATCAAAGCCAACCGAAACAGATGGGTCTTACAAGCCCTGCGGAAGGCCAACAGGTCTCGCAAGGCATGAACTTCAGTTGGCAAGGCATTCCAGATGGATGGCGCCACAATAGAAAAAGCTCTGCGCCGTGTGGATGTTAAACGGATGGCTTTGAAACTGGGCACTTTGAGTAGGTTTAGATCTTCAGAGCAGAGTGATCTCTGGGGTTGGTAGGGGATGAGACGGCCCTTCAGATACACCGGCCCTGGATCATACAAGGCCTTGAAGGTTAACACCATCACCTTGAAAGTGATCCGGCGCTCGACCGGCAACCAGTGAAGCTGCTGGAGAATAGGAGTTATATGACACTGGTGGAAATTTATGAGTATAGATTACTGCAATGCTCTCTATGTGGGGTTGGCTTTGAAGACTGTTCAGAAGCTGCAACTAGTCCAACGGACAGCAGCCAGGTTGATAACAGGAGCGCCATTCAGAGAGCGTACAACTCCTCTGTTGTGCCAGCTCCACTGGCTGCCAGTTTGCTACCGGGCACAATTCAAAGTGCTGGCTTTAGCCTTTAAAGCCCTAAACAGTTCGGGTCCAACTTACCTGTCCGAACGTATCTCTCCCTATGAACCATCGAGATGTTTAAGATCATCCGGAGAGGCCCTGCTCTCAGTCCCACCTTCATCGCAGGCGCGACTGGCAAGGACGAGAGACAGGGCCTTTTCAGTGGTGGCTCCTCGGCTTTGGAATGCCCTCCCTAAAGACATCAGATCGGCCCCCTCCCTCCTGACATTTCGCAAGAAAGTCAAGACCTGGCTATTTGAGCAGGCATTTGCTGATGAAATATAAGGCTTAATGAGATATATGGAATGACGACGATGCGATGGAAACTGATTTCAACATGATGCTGAGGCTGCAATTGTATGTTTTTAATTGTTAAATTGTTATTATATGTTTTTTCTGGGGGGGGGGGGGTTGACTTGTTGCTGTGTTGTATTGAGGGCAGAGACTGCCTGTGTAAACCGTCCCGAGTCGCCTTCGGGCTGAGAGGGGCGGTATAGAAACGTGACAAATAAATAAATAAATAAATGACATCTCACTGGAACCCCAGTGAGAAGTTGCACAGCAGTATTCTGGACAAGCTTAAGTTTCCGGATCACTGACAAAGGTAGGCCAATGTAAAGGGCATTACAGTAGTCTAATCTTGAGATGACCGTGGCTTGGATCACCATGGCTAAGTCATCTCTAGACAGATAGGGGGCCAGCCGCCTAGCCTGCCGCAGATGAAAAAAGGCGGTTTTGCTAACAACAGAGACCTGAGCCTTCATTGTCAGCAAAGGGTCTAAAATGACCCCTAGACTCTTTACTGAGGATGACAGGTGTAGTGCCTCGCCATCCAGGGTAGGCAGCTGGACCACCTCCATCTTTGCTGGATTCACCCTCAATCTGCTGGCACGCAGCCATCCAGTAATGGCTTCAAGGCACTCAAGGCTTCAAGGCACTGGTGGAAATTTACGAGTACTGAGTCCAGCCGTCCTTCTATTCTCAGAACAAACTGGGTGTCATCAGTGTACTGATAGCACTCCAGCCCACAACTTCGAACCAGTCGAGCAAGTGGTCGCATATAGATGTTAAATAACAAAGGGGAGAGCATGGCCCCTTGAGGAACCCCGCATATTAGTGGGGATCCCTTGGAAACCAAGCCTCCCCTTTCCACTCGCTGTCCCCAGTTGTGAAGAAAGGACAACAGCCATTTTAAAGCTGTCCCCCTGACTCCAACAACAGCAAGGCGGTGAGCCAAGAGATTGTAATCGACTGTATCAAATGCTGCTGTGAGATCCAATAACACAAGCAGCTCAGAGCCGTCCTTGTCCAGCTGGCATCAAAGCTGATCTGAGATGGCGACAGAACGGTCTCCATCCCATGCCCTATATGGAAGCTGGACTGGAAGGGATCTAATCTGGCTGTGTCATTTAGGAACTGCTGCAGCTGCCCCACTACTGCCCTCTCAATCACCTTGCTGTGGAACGAAAGATTCAAAACCGGGCAGTAGCTGGAGGGAACCGATTGATCTAAGTTCACTTTCTTCAGCAGAAGGAAGACCACTGCCTCTTTTAAGCCCTCTGGAAAAACTCCTTGCTCAAGGGAGCTGTGAATTAAACAGAGGGTCACGTAGTCCCTCTAGGCAAGATTTCACTAACCAAGAGGGACACGGATCGAGGGAGCAAGTGGTCGGTCTAGCTGCAGCTATGAGTTCATTGACAGCCTCTGCGTCCAACGGGATGAACCGATCAAGGATGGGCCCAGCAAGTGGCCACAGAGTTTCAAGTTCACTAACTGTATCAATTGTGGTGGGGAGTTCCCGGTGGAGCTCCGAGATCTTGTCTGTAAAGTAACTCTGAAAAACCTCAGCTGTAAGGGCCTGATCATCATTGTTTGGTACTGTAGGGACCGTCGTTAAGGAACGAATTACTTTGAACAATTTAGCTGGGCGTGAGTTTGCAGACACTATCAAAGAGGCATAATATGATTGCTTTGCCTCGATGATAGCATGCTCATAAGTTTCCATAAATGCCTTATAAGCTGATCTGGATGCTTCGTCACACGCCTCTAGCCGTCTCTTCACCCGTTTCAATGGCCGAAGCTCCTCAGTGAACCAAGGTCTTGATGAATGCTTGCTAGTCTGAAGAAAACAATCATTCAAAGAAAGTAATTTTCTGTTGCTATTATAGTTCCCACTAGAGAGAAAATGTTTTGCAATTACATCTATTGGATGCCTATAATAATGAGCACCACAGGGCTGTTGACATTAGTGGGGAGTTCTTAGAGAGGCATTTGGTCAGGCCTAGCTTGACCATTAGGCAATAATGCCTTTGTATTCAGCAAGCATCTGTACACAGAATAAGGAAAAGGGGTGCCATCTTATCTTTTGGTCTGTCCCTATGATAAATTTTCTTTCAGGGGTTGTATGACACTATATTATTTCTGCCATGTGCAATCATTCAAATCAAAGGAGAGTTATTGGGAATCAGAAGAAATTTTCAAGAAAAAAGATACTAGTAGATGCCAGCACACATACAGTTTCTAATACATATGCTTTTGCCATATGCTGCTCAGCTGGCCTGATTGACACATACCATTTTTTCACACAGTGTTTTTAGAGAAACAGAAAATTAATGGAATATCAACACAGAGACTATTTTCATACAAGAAAACTGTAATTTGTAAATCCAGGCATCTGGAGAATTATGTGGCTGCTTCACCATATGCCAGTGCTACATTCATTCCTTTGGCTCTTCTTACTGACATAGAAATTTCATCAGTTGTGGTGGTAATAAATAGCATTTTCTGAAAACCATCGACCTCCTGCAGTCCTTTAGAACATTTGTGGCAAATGTAAGCACTTTCCACTATGCTTAGCCTATTCTCCTCCCCATTCCTTTCCTGTTTTACAGTTGCTTTGCTTTTTTGCTTCGTATCCAGAAGACGTAGTCTGAATTTGAACTTGAGCATTTGGTCAAGGATATATTGAGCCTTGTAGATTAACTATTATTCCTTTGTCTTATTTGTATTTACGGACTAGATTGTATTTCATGCTATTTAAGAAAGACATTCTTCTACAGTTATTCTTTGAAACCTTACTCAGTTGCTAGCTTACTCAATTCTAGCTTTCTTTATTCTTTGTCATCTTTCCTTAAGAAATTACTGCATGAAGCTGCTATCCCACGGCATCCCTGCAACCAGGTATAGCAGCAACTTACTATAATAGTGAACCTCACCACTGCACTGCTGCTGGCCTTGCATAACTATGCTGTTGATACTGCAAAGTTTTACAGAGCGAGCAGCTTAACTGCACCTTCCCCCTGGGCCATTTTCCCTCCTATCTTTTCCTTTTCATTTTGTTAAAGGAACTTTTGCAATCCCATCAGGTGAAATTCTAAAAGTCATTAGCACACTGCCACAGAAGCACCAAGGATCATTGCACCAGGTAGGCTGTTGGCACCACGGCATGGTCAGAGGTTATT
The DNA here is from genome assembly GCA_030556195.1 of Anolis apletophallus. Classification (NCBI taxonomy): domain Eukaryota; kingdom Metazoa; phylum Chordata; class Lepidosauria; order Squamata; family Anolidae; genus Anolis; species Anolis apletophallus. The sequence goes on along the minus strand of JARBWK010000003.1, from coordinate 44,274,859 downwards.
GACAGTTTTTACCTTTCAATAGGTTTCATTGAATTATCTATAATGAGTTAAGACACCCTGCTTTCCTTCACATTTGTTTTCATTCTTCTGTTTCAATTCCTGTTAATTTTCACTTTGATTTCTTCATACTGACTACCTATCTTTGATGGCTTGACTCTCTGCTTCACTATTAGATTGCGATTCAATTCTAAAATTGTTTCACCTGGCAATTATGACATTTCCAAGATATCAGGTTTTATCTATCAAATGTCATCATCATGGATGGGTGTCAGGCTGGCATCAAATGTAGCATAGCATTGTGCATATCATTGTGAAATAGGGGCCATCATCACATGTAAAGGTCCTTCTTCTATACTAGTTTGCGATTTCTGTGCAATAAAGTCCTTCCATTGGTTTGCTTGCCTATTGTCTTGTAACATAACTTCCCACAAGGAATTTTACAGTAAAACTAGTTTCAAAAGTCCATCCTTGACCACAATATTTACTTCAGAAGAGTATCGCAATCCCAGGGAAAGAAACTAACCTGGAATAATGCGTTCTGATACATATTTTTCTAACTGGGTTCGGAGCTTGGCTTCTGTAGCTGGGTATCCATGTGTGCCATTATCAACCAGAATGAGATGTGTATGGTTATTATCCAGACAGTACAGTGGGTCCCTCTTGAGGTCATCCATGATGTAATGTGCTGAGTAATATGTCTAGAAATTGCATATAATATATGTTTTAAAAATAAACACATTTTCTGCATGCTCCAAGAAGTCATTTTCTCTACTTTTAGAATCCTAAACAATTATAAGTAACTTTTCTGTATTCTTCCACTTAAAATAATTGTTACCACTTTGAGTGTACAAGTCTCTCTTCTCCTCTTTTGTTGTTCATTTTGTTAAACTATTACCCACAGTGATGTATCTGCATGTGAACATGCACCCCTTCCCCATTTTTCCTGGTTCATTATCTTATCAATTAAGAAGCTCAGTGTTTCCCAAACCCCTTGTGGTAGAAAATCCATCAGATCACACTGAAAATGAGGCAGTAGTCATTTCATCAGCAATTTCTAAAAGGTAAAGAATACTTTAGGAATGTCAGGGGTAGCAATTTTACCCAGTAGTTGCTAGTTTGCATGTCTCTCTAGAGCAGTGTTTCCCAACCAGTGTGCCGCGGCACACTAGTGTGCCATGAGCGATCATCAGGTGTGCCGTGGGAAATTGGAACCTCCAATACCCTTTCTTCCCCCTCCTGCCGAACACTTTTTCTTCTCCACTCAGGCTCCCTTCTTCAGGAGGGAAGGAGGAAGATGTGGCCTGTGCGGGCGCTACTGCGCAGACTCACCCCACATCTTCCTCCCTCTCCCCTCCCGAACACCCTCACTCTGCCCCCTTGGATCAAAATGGTGGCAGAAGCGCGAAGGGGAAGGGGGAGGAAGAAGTCTCTGTCGAAAGCTGGCATGGGCAAACTTGGACCTTCCAGGTGTTTTGGACTCCAACTCCCACCATTCCTAGCAGCCTCAGGCCCTTTTCCTTTTTTCCCCTCAGCCACTTAATCAGGAAAGGGCCTCAGGCTGTTAGGAATGATGGGAGTTGAAGTCCAAAGCACCCAGAGGGCCAAAGTTTTCCCATGCCTGTTTTTGGGACCTTAAAGTGGTGAGCCTCCTTCCAACATTGTGATTCTGCATAGAAAACAAACAACAACGTAGCAGAACAATGTTTGAGTCCACAGTGCTCTCTGGGTGTAGGTGAACTACAACCCAGAAGATCACTGCGCTCAGAAGGGCTTAATCTACTAGAGGTCCCTAGTATTAAGATCTGTAGGCTGTCGAGCACCCGGCAGAGAGCATTTACAGTGGCCGCTCCGACCCTCTGGAATTCTCTGCCGGAGGAGATACGAGCACTACGGAGTTTGTTGGCCTTCCGCAAGTCTGTGAAGACTTGGCTATACAGGCAGGCATTTGGTCCCAACTGATGCCTCCTTAGTTGCCAGCTGCCAACATACCGTCCTGCCATGTATTGCCTCTGCGTATTATTGCTTGCCGGGATCATTTGTGGGGAGGGGGGCTTTTGGGTATACGTCTTTTATCTGTTTATTGATGTTTTATTGATTTTATGCTGTAAACCGCTCTGGGCTCCAGAGAGTGCGGTCTACCAAATCGAATTTATAAATAAATAAATAAATAAATAAATAAATAAACTTCCAAACTCAAGGTCAATTCCCAAGCAAACCCTTTCAGTACTTTCTGTTGTAATGAGAGTTCAATATGCCAAGTTTGGTTCAATTCCATTGTTGCAAGAGTTCAGGATGCTCTTTGATTGTGTGTTCACTATAAATCCCAGAAACTGTAACTCCCAAATGTCAAGGTCTATTTCCCCTGAACTCCATCTGCGTTCGTATTTGGGCATATTGAGTATTCATGCCAAGTTTGGTCCTGATCCAACATTGTTTCAGTCCACAGTGCTCTCTGGATGTAGGTGAACTACAACTCCGAAACTCAAGGTCAATGCCCACCAAACTCTTATAGTATTTTCTCTTGGTTATGGGAGTTCTGTGTGGGAATTTTGATTCCATTCCATCATTGGTGGAGTTCAGAATGCTCTTTGATTGCAGGTGAACTATAACTAGACTGACAGCTGTTCAGCAAGACCTTTGTGTGTGTCTTTCGGCCATTCCTGCCAGGATATTTATGTTGTGTTCATCAAAACAGGCCCAGGTGTATAAGTGTATAAGTGTATAAGTACATTTTAAAACATATTCACTATATGTATTATTATTTATTTATTTATTCAGTCTTATATTCCGCTCCTCCCTGCAGGCTCAGGGCGGATCACAACATACCATACAATATACAGCATGTAATAGAAACACAACATACAATAAAAGACATAATATAAAACAATTGTCTCAGTAAAAGGTCCATAGGACCATATTACTGTGTTAGAGTGTCATTTTGTGTCATTTTGGTTGGTGGTGTGCCCCAGGATTTTGTAAATGTAAAAAATGTGCCGCGGCTCAAAAAAGGTTGAAAAACACTGCTCTAGATTCTAAAGGATCTCATCACACTAAAGAATGAATCCACTTTAAATCTGGTTTCTTCCTCCTGCAGAATTCTGGTGTTTGTAGTTTAAGGAGGAGCCTTTAACATTCTCACTAAACTATAAATCCCAGAATTCTGCAGGAGGCAGAAACGAATGAATGGATTCATTCTCTAGTGTGATGGAGAGTTTAGGAATAGATTAATTTCATTTCCTCTTTGTTGATCTTAGCATGCCATCTCTTCCTGTAGTTAATCTGAGCTTTTTTGTTCCCCATTTAGTAGTTCTCTCCTCCATCGTTGAAGAGAACATATTACATATTTCTTCCATCGTTGAGATTATCTCATTATGAGATGCTCTGTAAACACTGATACACAAAGCTACTTTACATGGGGGGGTTTTTTTTACAAAGAAAACTAAAAGATGCTTTGTTTTCTCTGCTAATCTTTGTAGGAATAAGGTTGTGCTGTGGAACTGGTTGTTGTTTACTTTCTGTTTGTGAAAACTTGTGAGATACACTACTTTCGCACACAATGCGCAATAAAGAATAGAATGCCAATGTTATATGTTGACAAACACTTTGAACTAGACGTTCCTGGTCATTTCAGTGCATATATAATTGTGCATGCTAGCAAATCTCCACTCCTTTTGTAGTCTGGAGATTTACATAATTTCCAGAATGTTAATTGTTTCCTGAGTTCAGTACCTCAGCATCACAGTTTCGGATCAAACTCTCACGGTTAGAAACCATTCCCCAAGCAGCGATGCCAATGGCAACCACATTCTCTTCAGAACTCCTGCTGATAGTGTTATCTCTTACAACTTCCCCAATGTACTTCATCAATCCGTAATGAGTTCCTCCAGTGAATATCCAGGCCCCTGTGGATTGAGAGGACACAAAGGAGCCAAGCTTTGAACACAGGGATTGTTTCATGGTGTGCTAAACACAGAGGGAAGTTGTCTAGCATTTGATTCCTGTACATTGCTAGGATCTTCTCTCTCAATACAAACGCCTGGGCTAGAGACCAGGTCACAAAAGCTTTTCACCCATGATTGATCTCTATCTCTGCCTGTGTTGTGTCCATATCAGGACATATGCAAACCGATGTCTACTAGTCTACATGTGTGCTTTTGGAAGTCATTTTATACTGTCTGTGTCTATACATCTTCAAGTCACCTATTGAGGTATAGTGGTCCTATGAATTTCATAGTGTTTTCTTAGGTAAGGGAAATGGTGTGGTTTTCCCAGATCTTTCTTCAGAAATATTTGTTATAATTGAATTGGACATTATGTGAAATGTCTAGAATAAACTCAAATTAATAGTATAAATCGGTTAGTCTAGTGTGAAATTAAGAAGCAAGATCCATTTGAATCTCATAAACTAGGAGTCTTAATCTGGAAGTCCATGAGTAAGAGAGAACAGAAAAGGGACCAATGCTTACCTTTAGACTGTGCAATGTAGATGAGCCTGCTGACAATCTTACGCATATGTGGCTTTAAAGCAAAATTTTTGGCTCCACCTGTTACAGAAATGATGAGGTTGGGTGTTTTCAGTTGCCAGTGCAGGGTCATAAGATTGTAGAGTGTTTCAGAATCTGTGTCACTTGAGAGGCGGATATACTGTAAAAGGAAAAAAGTCAGCTAAGAAAAAAAATTGAAATCACAGACAAATGATGCTGTTTTATTCCAAAGTCATATTAACAGCCATGGCTATACTCTATGCAACCTTGGGATTTGTAGTTCAGAGACACCAGAGGAACACTCTGAATGAGAATATATTCTCCTTTGCCCATTCAGTGGGGTTGAGGATTCACAGCCCCACAAAAGTGGAAAACGCAAATTGAAAAAACGCTGCTTTTTTTAAACGAGAGAGAACCTATAGCAGGGGTGCTCACACCTTTCCAGCATGCGAGCTACTTGTAAAACAACCAAGTCCCAAAGATCTACCTACCCACTACTCAGAGAGCCATAAAAGCAAAATATTAGGAAATTTATTTCAGTGAGAGCCATATAATACATTTTAAGGCTGAATTCAACTAAATGTGAGTATAATAAGCCCCTGAGCATTCCTGCTCGAGATCCCCATGTACAACTGGTGGGCCACTGTGTGATACAGAATGCTGGACTAGATGGGCTGAGGTCCGATTCAGCATGGCTCTTCTTATGTTCTTATGTTCCTCACAAATGGCATGGGAGCCATGCACACTGTGCCTGTGATCTGCCTGGGATCTACCAGGACGCCCTTCGAGATCTACTAGGACGCCCTTCGAGATCTACCAGTAGATCACGATCTACCTAATGAGCACCCCTGACCTATAGGTTCTCCAGCAAACTCCATGATCAACTTCCAGCAGAGGTTTACCACAGAGTCATGAGGGAGGACCTAGAGATTCTTAGGCCCCTTCTACACTGTCATACAATCCAGATTAGCAAAGCAGATAATCTAAATTATCTGCTTTGAACTGGATGACGAGTCTACACTGCCATACAATCCAGTTCAAAGAAGATAATCTGGATTTTATATGGCAGTGTAGAAGGGGTGTTAGAGAGAACATAATAATCAAAACCACATGTAATTAAATTCACAAAAAGTTAAACCTCCAAATATGGAGGGCTGGCGATATTAAATCCCACTCCCTAAACTACTAGGATTCCACAGGATGTTGTCATAGCAGTTAAAGTGAAACCACAGCACTATGATTGGGTCATGTGAGGAGGCCCGTGGCTGCATAAAAAACAAAGCAAATATGAGTTATCTGCCTTGATATTCTGGGTTATATAGCTGTGTGGAAGGGCCTTATTATTCTTTACCAAAGAGTGCTGGTGCCTCATCAAAATACAATTCCCAATATTCCATTGGGACATGTCAATTTAAGGAGTGTCAAACTGCATTGATTATACAATGTAGATGCACCCTAAATGTATCAGGTGAGAAAAGAAAAGAAATCATCCCATTTAAATATAGCATATGAATATATCTTGACTTAGTCCAACAAAAATCTTCTCCTCTGAAAATTAGTACCTTAGAAGCATTTTGCATATAACTACAATATTTACTTCTACAATAAAGAAAACGAGAAAGCTCTTTAATTGACTTACCTTCCCTGTCTTGCCTAAGTTTTCAAATTCAATGTCTCCAAAAGCATCTGTGGGAAATTCTTTTGTGTGCTTCTTATAATTCCATTTTTCATTGTTGTTCACCTGAGTCCCTTCTATATGTTGTGATTTGGAATACCCACATTTGCACAGGTTGTCACTATGAAAAGATTCACATATGGGAAGGGGGATTCAGATGTGAGAATGTGATTGTTCCTTTTTTCTTAAGGGGGGCATAGCAAAGAAAGCAACTATCCAAAATTAATCAAATATCTGAGAAGCATATACCAAATCTAATATTGACAAATAATAATGAAATTAATGATTATCCCTTATCTGGAATTCTGGATCCAAAATACTCAAAATTGTCAATGTGGATGGATGAGCTAGTGACACCTTTGCTTTCTGATAGTTCAGTATGCACAAACTTTGTTTCAGGCACAAAATTATTAAGAATGAAAAAATATTTAAAAGACTGTATATACTCACGCATAAGCCTAGTTTTTCAGACCTTTTTTTAGGCTGAAAAAGTCCCCCTTGGCTTATACTCGAGTCAAGGTTATTTATTTAATTCACTCTGTTATAAATACATAATAAATGTATTATTATTATTACATTTATTATTTTACTCTATTTATTATTATTTCCATTATTTTACCCTATTATTACTGTTTTTATTACATTTCCATTATTTTACTCTATTATTATTGTTATTATTACCTATTTTATTGGAAGCACATTTACATTGAAGAAGGTCAGAATGGTTTAATCAGAGTTGGGCAGTCTTATCTTACAATTTTGTGTAAATATTCAAAAATATTTAACCTACTGATGCCTCAGTTTTATTTTATTGGTATCTATTTTTATTTTGAAATTGACCCATAGCCTCTGCATTTCACACCCTTGGCTTATACTCGAGTCAATCAATTTTCTCAGTTTTTTGTGGTAAAATTAGATGGCTTATATTTGGGTCAGCTTATACTCGAGTATATACGGTAGTATATAGAAAATTACCTCTAGACTATGTGTATCAAGTGTGTATGAAACATAAATGAATCATTTTTAAATTTGAGTGCCATCTCCAAGATATCTCATTACATAAGCTTATGCAATGAGAAATCAAAAACACTTCTGACTCCATCATAATCACCATCATCATCATTATTGTCATTATGTTTATTTCTACCCAACTTTTTCTCTCTTTCTGATAGTTCAATGTTCACATATTTTGTTTCATGCACAAAATTGTTAAAAGGGGGGGGGGATTAAAGGAGACTCAAGCATTTCCGATCCCAAGTATTTCAACATTTACAATTAAAACAGAATTAGCAGTTAAAGATAAATGTAATTGATATAACTGTGAGGTTCAGACAAACATTGACACCTTATTTTCTTTGTTTGTTTGCCTGTCTCTTCCTTTTCCTAACGGCTCTGTGGGTTGCTTGCAAGATAAAGAGATCTACTAGAGATCTTAAACAGGTGATTTGCAGAGAGGTTTTGCATAAAATTATGCCAAGGGAAATATGTGGTTCATGGATAATCAATTGTCCTCTGAAAATATATTAGACTACGGCAGGGGTGGGCAATTATTTTTTCCAAGGGGCCACGCGAGAGCCAAAAAAATATTATGGAGGGCCACACCTAAAGGCTGAACTGCATTCTACATAATATCAATTGAATTTCTTTTATAATAATAAAAAAGGCACTACATTGCGTTAATAAGACTGATAAGAGTATATGTTATGAGCAATGAAAAAGAGAGGTTGTCATAGGAAAAATGTCACTGATTCATTAAAATTTTACAAAACAATAGTTAACAAAATGTGAACATTTGTATCATTTGTGTCTCTGTTGGCCTTTAACAAGTGCATCAAAGTCAGGTTGAATGTCAGAGGTGGAGATGCGAACCACCCCTAACATATGGTCATCCAGCCTCTGTTTAAAAGCCCCCAAAGAAGGAACTTCCACCACACTCTGGGGCAGAGAGTTCCACTGCTGAACGGCTCTCACAGTCAGGAAGTTCTTCCTAATGTTCAGGTGGAATCTTCTTTCTTGTAGTTTGAAGCCATTGTTCCATTGCATCCTAGTCTCCAGGGAAGCGGAAAACAAGCCTGCTCCCTCCTCCCTATGACTTCCTCTCACATATTTATCCATGGCCCTCATCATGTCTCCTCTCAGCCTTCTCTTCTTCATGCCCAGCTCTTCAAGCCGCTCCCCATAGGGCTTGTTCTCCAGACTCTTGAGAACAATTTATGTATTATATAAATGTAATGTTCATTTGTGAGATTAACATAACTCAAAAACCACTGGACAAATTGCTGTCACAAGACACCTACTAACACCCAAGGGGTGACCATCACTCAAGAATTGATTTTGTCATTTAAGATTTGTACTTGCTGGGAGTTATAGTTCACCTGCAATCAAAGAGCATTCTCAACTCCACCAATGATGGAACTAAACCAAATGTGGCACACAGGATTCCATGACCAATAGAAAACACTAGAAGGGTTTAGTGGGCATTGCCCTTGAGTTTGGGAGTTGTAGTTCACCTACAGCCAAAGAGCACTGTGGACTCAAAAAATGTTTGATCAGGACCAAACTTGGCAAGAATCCTCAATATGCCCAAATGTGAATACTGAGGAAATTTGGGGAAAATAGACATTTGGGAGTTGGAGTTGCTGGGATACATTAAGGATGCTCGGCGGCAGCGGTGGCGCTTGCTCCCTCCCTCCCTTCTCTTCTCCCCCCTCCCTCCCTTCACCTCCGTCGGCGGCTCTGATACGAAAAAGTAGATGGAAAGGGGGGGGTGGAGAGGCAAGACAAGCACCCTTCCTGCCTTCCTTCCTTTCCACCCCAGTGCATTGTGGGACTGCAGCCACAATGCACTAGGGCGCAGAGACGACGACTGGAGGAAGAGGAAATGAGGGGGCGAGGAGTAGCCCCCGCTCGAACAGCTGGCGAGTGTGAGGGTTTTACCCATGCGCACCCACCCCTCATCAGCAGGACTTTTGCTAGGCACGCTGAGAGAGATAGTGGTATCATCCTCTCTCAATGTGCCTAGGAAAAGTCCTGCCGAGGAGGGTAGGCATGCCTGGTGTGAGTGCGCATAGGCAAAACCCTCACACTCACCGGCTGTTCAGAGTGGAGAAAGGGAAGGGAAGAGGCGGAGGACAACGAAGCCATGTTCTGTGGCACTGCTTGCTCCTGGGCTCCTCCTCTTCCCCCCTCCCTTCCCCTCCATTGCTCGCCGGCCTGCCTGCTGGGGCCCACCTGCTGGGGCCCTTAGGCAGGCCGGACAGAACCGGCCAGGGGGCCGGATCTGGCCCGTGGACCATAGGTTGCCCACCCCTGGACTACGGCCTCTAGTAGTTTTCAGAACCTTTATAAGGAATTTCCAAGATATCATTTTTATCTGGGATGTGGATGAGTTATGATTATATTATATTGTGATGTGCACATGGAGTAAAGATGTACAGATGTACAGATTAGAACTACTTTGATAGGTTATCCGAAGGACTTGGACGGGGTAAAGCTGAAATTCTGAGAAAACACTTTATTCAATAAGAATTATAGCTTTTTAAAGCAAAGCTGTGGGATCTGCTGGTACATTTATGCCCAAAGACATACAACCTCATCATAAGGGCTAATTTGCCTGTCATACAGAGCCCATAACAGGACAAATGTTTACTTTTGGCAGGGCTACATCGCTAAAGGGGAGAGGAAGCAGAGTACACCACCATGATGGCAACACGGGAGGCTTCCCATGTTGCACTTACAACAATGGGGGGAGCCAGGCGGTGAACACTTTCCCCTGTGGGATGGGGTTCCAGATAAGTCAGGCGATGTAGGGAGTGGACTTAACTGTGTAAAGTCAATCAATAGGTTGAAAGAAACGTCCCTTCTTTTAACCTATAACAAGGTTGTATAACCGTGCTGTGGCTCCCGCGGGCCGTCCATGTCTCCGGTCAATGTGTCCCGCTACTAGTTCCGATGCCGTGCAGAACGATACCCAATCGACGGCACCCTCTCGTTGTCTCAGGGAGGACACTCCTCCATTGGGAGCCCAAAGGACCCTGGGAAGTGTAGTTCCTGTGGTGCGTCGCAGCGCGGGAGTCACCCGTGCTGTTATACAACCTCTGTGTCCCTCCCTTCATTATTCCTGAATTTATCAGGGGGACTCTCTTGGTTATTTGATGGTTTCATTGCAGGTATTTTGAATCTCGAGACCCCTGGGGGCGCAGTATTTGTTTTTTCCCTTATATAGATCACTCTACTTTTGCCTGATGATAGACTTATATTGATGGGTTTATTTGGTGCTTGACATTTTTTGGGGTTGTAGATATTGCGGATTGATACCACATGTGATATTGTATATTATTATCAATTGTGATTGCATTAGGGTTTGCTTCTTTCAACCTATTGAACCTACTTTACACAGTTTAGTGCATGTCTTACCCTGCGTGTTGTTGTAGTTTGCCATAGGTAAATCCTTTGTGGTTTTTGATGTAGGGAGTGGAACAATGGGCTCTCCACACCCCCTGCTGGGATCCCATGGATCGACCATGAAGTGTGTGGTGAATCCTGATGTTAAGCATATCTGAATAGGAACCTGGGTGCAATTTTTCACCAGTTCAATCACGATGGTATGGAATCATGGAAGTTGTAGTGCTGAAAGGACATTAACCATCTTTGCCAAAGAGCGCTGGTGCCCCAGTAAACTATGCCTCTAAATTTTATAGCATTGAACAGTGACAATTAAAGTGATATCAAACTGCATTAATTCTACAACGTAGATGCTCACTACATAATTGACCATGATGTCTATGAACTGTTGAAATAAAATCTTGAAATCCATACTGGTACGATACCCTCATTAGACCAACATGAAGCTTACAACAATGACTTGGCCTAACAAAGGTTTTACACTACTAATGATTACTACATTTTCCTTCTGGAATTATTGTTTGATCAATCTTTAAATGTTATAGGAATCTCCTACAGCTTCACATGAACAACAAGGTCTACATAAATGTTTGCTCTAGTTACATCATCTTTTCACCATTCACCTTAACTGGATGACTTAGTGCATTGCCTACTTTGCAGTAAACATTGTGAGAATATTTTTCATTTGGAAGCAACAATTCTCAGAAACTGTTACTTCAAGTGAACAGTGGGGTCAGCTTCTCTCACACATTTATATTATTTTATATGTAAAATCTATTTATAATATAAATGTTCTTGTCTTCTTCTTTCTTAACACATAATGCAAACAGACAAAAGTTTTTAAAATCATGTATGAATATGACCTAAAGCTCAATAACACAGTTCAAAAGTTCAGAGATAATTGCTTACATTGACTTGGCATCTTTAGTGAAAAAGACACATTCTCTCTTCTTAAAGTTCTCTTGAATATAGTGGACCAAATCCTTGGGGAGGAAAATGTAAAATATTTCAGTGAAAGCCAGCTGTGTACTTTTCAAAATAAATAAACCAATAGCATGCCAGTAGAACTTCCTATTGAAATGTACACGTTGGCCCTCAAAACAAGTGCAGTTAGCAAAACTCCATTTTTATTTCCATTTTCATTTTATGGATTTATCTTATATTTATCTAATTTATTTACTGTATTTTTATCCCACTTTATCTCAACCCCGATAGGGACTCATATCTACTTAAATCTAGACATAGACAATATATTAATAAATATAAATATAATAAATCTTGGGCAGCTAACAATTTCAGTCATGGCTGCAGCCTATATATGTCGATTTTACATGCAGTGGGATATAGAAAAATCTTATATGTAAATCAAATTGCTGCTGGTACTCAACACCAGATAGTGTTTATAACTGAAAGTTTCAAAGTATTGCAGTATTTAAGATGCTACAGTGAAAATACTTATGACTGTACAAATAATCCTCACCCCATAGAAAACATAAAACCAACATGAAGACCCATGGTTCTCTTTCACTTGTCTAAATGAATACATGCTGTCTAAACCTCTGACCTATGCTACAGGTAGCCTAACTAATTTTGGTTCCTTCACAGTAAAGAGACATTAAGTCCTGGAAGAACAAAAATAGTTCTCAAACAAATAGGGAGTCTTATATCCTATATTCCTTGCATCACGTTCAGAAGAGTGATACCTTCATGTATATGAAATATTTATTCAGTACTGAATGAACTTTTCTCTTCCTGTTATGTCAATGTATTTGCTATTGCATATGAGAGTTAAAGCAATGACCCAAAATAAGCTAAGATATCTGTCTGGGAAATTTGGGTGCATCGAACCAATTGAAGGATTGTGCAGATGTGCAAATGGGATGGAAAAGTGAGTGGTCTACACTATGCACACTTTTCCATCCCATTAGCAGTCCCATAAGACTGATGGTTCCTTTGAGAACTATTTTTATTCTTCTAGGACTAAATGTCTTTACCAAGAAGAATGTGAAGGGTGCAAATTACTGCTGGTACTCTATCTGTTTTTCTTCCTTTTGTTCTTAGATTCATGTTGAATATACTCCCCAAATACATTTACGGTTCATTTGAGAACTAGTTTTTGAAGTTCACAATGAGTTTTCTGTGAAGGTATCACTCTTCTGTACGTGTTGCAAGGAATATAGGATATAAGACTGACGATTTGATTGAAAACTATTTTTGAAGTTCACAATGAGTTTTCTTTGAATCTGGAACATTAATGCTGCCAGATTCCCAGTTCTGAGGAAGTTCCTCCATTCCCAATAGCAGACTGGAATAACTTGTGAGTAGTTAAGGAGCCAAAATTAGGTAAGCTAAGCCTCATGGGGCCATAAATAGGTTTTTAGCACCTCACTTTCAAAGTAAAGTATAATTAATGATTTATTAGAACTGTTGATGTGTGCAGGGTGTTCAAATGGCGGCAGAGGGCAATGCTCAGCAGACCACACCAATGGATTCCATAGACCACATGCAGCCTGCAAGCCACATGTTGTACAAGCCTGACATATAGGCTTACAATGTATGTAACTAAAATGAAGTATCTGTGGACTCAGAAACAAGATACATGGCTGGGTTGTACACTATGCACAAATCTATAAGCATACCACTACAAAATTTCAAATTTCCATTTCAACCAGTCTTATAGAACACCAAAGCACATATACTTCATTTATGTAGAGTGTTACAAAAGAAAATTAAAATATAAATTTAAAAACTCACAGGTAAAGAGGATTACTTGGATACACAATCACCTGTTCTACCAAATATATCAAAAGCAAACAAAATCTATCCAATTATGCCAAAGTCTCACAATGATAATCCAGACTTCGTAAAGAATATTGTAATCATCAATGATCTGTTTTTTCCCTGCATGTGATAGTTACACTAGATGTCAGTTCCTGAGCTTGGAAGAATTTTACCACATTAGCTGTGTGGAATTGGATTGTAGTACTCACACTTTCACTGTATGACAGATCTGTGCTACGAGAGATACTGGAATAAAGGCTTTTTGAGCTCTCCAAGGTACCATTCCTTCTGCTTTTCATGATATCTGTAGAAAATAAAGTAATAGTTTTATTTATTATCAACTTGCTTTTAATATTCATGGGGGACCCCTGGAGAAGTTTTGGAGATTCACTCTGGTTGTAGATTTTCTGCTTACCATCCAGATAAAAAGTCACCAACTGTGTAGCTACTTATGATGACATCTTCATCATCATCTTTTCCTCCTCCTCATTATTATTGTTGTTGTTGTTAACCATATTATTAACATTTATTAACATTACTATAGTTTTCTTTATGGCAGTAGAACCCAGTAAAACTCATCACTATACTTTTGGAGAAGGGATATAGTTTTGTATGTAATGTGAGTATAGATGAAGCGCCGGAGGAAACAACTGGAGAGCGCTTGGAGAAAAAAACCCAGCGGGGCAAATAGAGCGGCCTATAGAGAACTGCATAGGCTGTATGACCGTGAAACCAGAGAGGCTAAGAAGGCCTACAACGCCGCTCAGATCTCAGCTGCTGGCTCCCGTACAGCACAGATCTTTAAAGTAGTCCAGAGCCTTCTAGCATCTCCACAGAGTGACCCCAAAAACTCTAGGGTAACAGCAGAAGATCTCCAAGAGTATTTCATAGGGAAGATCACGGCACTTCGGCGTGACCTGCCGCCCGTTCCAGAGGATGAGAGTGTGAAAAACCGGGGTCTTTCTCAGACCAGTGGGCATTGCCTCACCGAATTCAGGCCACTAACGCCGGAAGAGGTGAAAAAGCTGGTGTCCGTGGCAAGAGCGACGACCTGCCCCCTGGACCCCTGCCCATCGCACTTAATCAAGTCCTGCACTGACACCATATCAGACGCTCTGAGGGACCTGGTGAACCTTTCCCTGGATACAGGCACTTTCCCAGAGTCCCTGAAGGAGGCCAGAGTTCGCCCTCTCCTGAAAAAGGCGAACCTCGACCCCGACGAACCGACGAGCTACCGCCCCGTTGCCAATCTGCCCTTCCTGGGTAAGCTACTAGAGCGAGCGGTGGAAAGCCAGCTGCGTGACTTTTTAAACCAATCCGGGGGCCTGGACCCATCCCAGTCGGGATCCGCGCGGGCCACGGAGTGGAATCCCTCCTGGTAGCGATTACGGATGACATCCGCCGCCAGCTGGACGGAGGGGGCTCGGTAGTCCTGGTCCTTTTAGATCCAACCGCGGCTTTCGACACCGTCGACCATGATCTGCTACTCTGCCGCCTGGCTGCTTCCGGGATCCAAGATAAGGCTCTGACTTGGCTAGGATCGTTCCTGCGGGACCGCTCGCAGCGGGTCGAGTGGCAGGGCCAGGTCTCCAGGAAATGCGGGTTGGAGTGCGGGGTCCCTCAGGGTGCTATCTTGTCCCCCACCCTTTTTAACATCTATGTCCAGCCCCTGGCCAGTATTGCTAGGAGTCATGGTTTCAGCTGCTACCAATACGCCGATGACACACAGCTGTTGTTGAAGCTCGATCCAGGGATGTCGTCGGTGCCTGAAAGCTTCAGTCAGGGACTAAGGGCGGTGACAAACTGGCTTAGAGCACACAGACTAAAAATCAATCCGGCAAAAACGGAGATCCTCTGGCCCGGTCGACCCGACCCTCACTCACCATTACCACTCTTTGAAGGCGAGCCCCTGTCCCCGGCTCCGGCGGTGAAGAGCCTGGGAGTGATTCTGGACGAGAGGCTGACGATGGAAGCCCAGATCCAGGCTGCAGCCAAGGGCGCCTTTTTTCATCTCCGCAGGGCCCGACGGTTGGCCCCCTACCTACCATCAGAGGCGCTGAAGACCGTGATACAACCAAAACATCATGTGGCCAATCCGGGCACGAAGAGATGTGGGCATTGCTCCATCTGCGCACAAATAAACACCAGCAAGGAAATCCAGAACAAAACGACTGGCAGAATTCTAAGGCTACGCCAAGAAATAACATGTGGTTCCTCGGGAGTAATATACTGTCTTCAGTGCGTCTGCGGACACCATTATGTGGGGCAGACCCAAAGAGAATTAAGGACAAGAGCCATGGAACATCGATCACACATTAATTGTAAGTCCCAGGATTCCATACTCTACAAACATTTTTTGACAGCCAACCATCCCCCGGACAGTTTCACCATTTTTGGCCTTGAAAAAATACAGGTTCAACATAACACAGACATCAGGACAGCATTACTTAGAGCGGAATGCAAATGGGCCCTACTCCTCTCCTCTGAGGACCCCACAGGGTTAAATGACCCTTTAAGTCCACAAAGCCTCCTAATCTAATTAGGAGACATGATCCACACCCTATTTAAGGGTAGCTAGATTGCTAACTCATTGCTGATTCCAGCCCCTGGGAACTCACTACAGTGAAGAGAAGCACTGAACCAGGAAAAGGTACGTGCACATATACTTGGGGAGCATCTATCACCCTCCATGCCATGGGATGTGCTCTTACAGTTTTTTATGCATTCCGTTTAGAGTCAAAGTAAAAAAGAAACAGTTGGAACTCACCGCTGCAAAGTTCTGTGGCCCAACATCAATTGCCCTGAAGAAGCGACGTTCACAACGACGCGAAACGGCCCCCCACGGGTGCCCATTGAACCCCTGCCGTAGGCAAGGATCCCCACATCAGGAGGGAGACAGAAATTGCCCAGCCACAAGCGGAATGTGAGACGCGGTTTGGAAAAAGGAAAAAAGCCGCCACCGCATTCACAGTCTCTAATTGGGGCATACGCCCTTAAGAAAGCAGCTCATCCTCACTCTTACGCAGCCCAGTTCACGACGCGGAAGGACGGGAGGAAAGGAATCCGAACCCGCCATGAACATACCCCAACACTGACCATAACGTGAGACCCCCCCTCCCCGTAGCCGGTCAAGCACCCGGAACGGCAGAGTTTACTTTGAACGCCCCAGTAGCGAACAACGAGGAACGGACTTTGATGCGACGGGCCAAGAAGCACTATAGTCAGGCTGATTAGCGTCACATCCAGACATCGGGCCAAACTCCCGCTTTTAGCGAGGGGAACCTCCAGCGCATATACTGCTGCATAGATACAACGAAGACTTAGTGAACTGGATAGCCCAGAATCAGGCCACTCTGAGTCCAGCACTAAGTGGCATAAAAGGAATCATATGTTGGCTGAATCCCTATCTATAGCTTTCAGTCTATTGCCAGGTTCAAACACTTGGAGGCTCCATCCTTATTATTTGTTGCCAATTATGTTCCCCTAGGGAGGGATAATACATAGTTACATCAGAATCTATGAATTATTAGCCAAAGAAAGGCTATCACATTATGTTATGGTTTATGCTGGGGGATGTTCACAATGTCATTGAAGTCTAATGCATATGATATGTACAAAGTGTTCACATCACAAGACATAAATGCATGAATTGTTATATTTGATTTGTGAATACTTACAACTGCATTGTTAGATTTGATTTGTTAGCACCTACATTAGCACTATGCTTATGAATTGCTCTATGTGAGATATATGTTTATATGTACAATAATACGCATGGTTGTCAGATCTGTCTTGAGAATAAATAAGGATGGAATTATGACAGAAGACAGAAAACAATAAATCAATACAAAAAAAATTATACCAAGCCAGCTGCGTGGAGAATTGATTAGAGTCAGCTTTGAAGCTCATTTTTATATTGAATGGTATATATTCACCTATACTTCAGAAATAGAGGATTGCATATTACTTTATATTACTTTATATTGATAGGTTTGCACTGTAAGCCAACTTTGATTTGAGTGTGTTGACTACTGCAATGCCCTGTATGCGGGTCTACCGCTGTCCACGACTCGGAGGCTGAGACTTGTCCAGAATGCAGCGGCCAGACTCATCTCCGGGGCTTCGGCTAGGAACCATATCTCGCCAATCCTAAAAGCTCTTCACTGGCTCCCTACAGAGTTCAGAGTGGTCTATAAACTCATGGCGATAACTTTCAAAGCACGGCAAAGAACCGGACCAGCCTATCTGGGCGACCGGTTAATAGACCAACACAGTGAAAGACCATCGCGCTGACAAAGACCCGACGGAGAGCTTTCTCTGTAGTGGCTCCTGTAATCTGGAATACACTTCCGCCTGCTCTTAGGGCCATATCGGCCCCAGCCAGATTCCTGTCCGAGCTGAAAACTTGGCTCTTCCGCCAGGCGTTTGGGGATTGACTAATCTTGGGGATTGGGCCCTTTGTGATTCTTTGAACCCGTGTTTTTAATTAGATGTATTTTCTTTTTAAATGATGTAAGTCGCCCGGAGCACCATCGGTGGAGGGCGACTCACAAGAAATAAAGTTATTATTATTATTATTATTATTATTATTTATGGGATGAAAGATTTTGGAAGAGCAGTCCTCCCTTACTTACTATTCTCTCACACACACACACCCACACACACACACACACGCACAGGGGCGGTCTAAGGTAATTTTAAATGGTAAGCGAACATTATTTTGGCACCCCCCCAAAAACATTATTTTGGTGCCCCCCATGTAAAACAAATATACAACTATAATATCACAATACCATTAGTAGTATTATATTGTATCAATGTATATACAATGAGCAAGCTATCAAGGAAGCAAAAAAGGTTCATTATTCTTCCTTGATAGAGTCAGCTAGTTCACGCCCAGCTCAATTATTTAAGGTAATTCGGTCCCTGACAACAATTCCAACTGTCCTAAAAGATAGAGGTTTGGCTCCTTCAGCTGAGGCTTTCCAGAACTTCTTTACTGACAAGATTTCGACCCTCCGCCGGGACATTCCAGCCACTTTTGATACAGTTAGTGAACTCGAGACCCCGCCGCCACTCGGTGGGCCCACCTTCACCCGCTTCCAACTGCTGGACGCAGCAGCTGTCGATAGGTTACTGACTGCAGCTAGACCAACTACTTGCTCCCTCGACCCATGCCCCTCCTGGCTGGTTAGATCCTGCCGGGAGGGTCTATGTGGCCCCCTGGGCACGATCTTAAATAGCTCCCTTGAGCAAGGAGTCTTCCCAGGGGATTAAAAGAGGCGATGGTGAAACCGCTGCTGAAAAAGCCGAATCTAGACCCGTCGGCTCCCTCAATTACAGGCCTGTTTCCAACTTGCCTTTCCTAGGCAAGGTAATTGAGAGGGCAGCAGCGAGCAGCTGCAGCAGTTCCTAGACGACACAGCTGGACTTGATCCCTTCCAGTCCGGCTTCCGTATTGGGCATGGGACGGAGACCGTGCTTGTCGCCATTACAGACCAACTTCGCCGCCAGCTGGACCAGGGTGGATCAGCACTGCTCGTCTTGTTAGATCTGACAGCAGCGTTTGATACAGTAGATCATGCATTGTTGACCCACCGTTTAGCCGCTTCCGGGGTGGGGGGACTGCCCTTAAGTGGGTGGCCTCCTTCCTCCGGGATCGGGGACAACGAGTGGAGGGGGCGGGGAGGTCTCCGGGAGAGCCCACTTGATTGCGGGTCCCCCAGGGGCCATCCTCTCCCCCTTGTTATTCAATGTTTACATGCGCCCCCTGGCCCAGCTGGCCCGTGACTTTGGTCTGGAGTGTCATCAGTACGCTGATGACACCCAGCTTCTGCTGAGAATGGACGGCAGGCCGGACTCCGTACCCGATTGTTTCCATCTATGCCTCGAAGCCGTGACTGGTTGGCTGCGTGCCAGCCGGCTGAAGGTGAATCCATCGAAGACGGAGATACTGTGGCCCGGTCGGCCTGGGCTGGGTGGGTGCCGGTTGCCTACCCTGGACGGCGAGCGGCAACCCATCGCCGTCAGTCAAGAGCTTGGGGGTTGTGTTGGACTCCTCGCTGACCATGGAGGCCCAGGTCTCCGTGGTCAGCAGGACGTCATTCTTCCACCTCCGTCAGGCTAGGCGACTGGCACCCTACCTGTCCAGGAGGGACCTGGCCACGGTGATCCAAGCGACGGTCATCTCGAGACTAGACTACTGTAATGCCCTCTACGTTGGCCTTCCCCTGTCGACACTCCGGAAACTCAAGCTAGTGCAGAATGCCGCGGCCCGTCTGCTGGCAGGAGTGCCAGCGAGGGAGCATATTACACCTATACTTCGGCAACTGCACTGGCTTCCTATTGAGTACCGGATTGCCTTCAAGGTGTTGGTTTTGACCTTTAAGGCCTTGCACGGCCTAGGGCCTGCGTACCTGAAGGACCGCCTTACCCCGTACGTTTCCCCGAGATCACTGCGTTCAGATGAGCAAAATCTGTTGTTAATTCCATCAGTCCGCTCCTGCCACCTATCAACGACGAGACAAAGGGCTTTCTCAGTAGCAGCACCAGTGCTCTGGAACGCCCTTCCGGACAATGCCCGTGCCATTACGGAACTGGGCCCGTTCCGGAGGGCGTGTAAGACGGCCCTCTTTGGGCTGGCCTTTAGTTAGGTGCACCAGACATTATTGTGCTGTATACTCCTCTACCGATGTCTGACTTCGAAACTGGTTTTAAATGTGGCTTTTATATGTGTTTTATGTTTTATAAATTGTAGGGCCGCTTGTTGACACGTTTTCAACTGCCGCCCATGTATGTATGTTGTGATCCGCCCCGAGCCTGCTGGGAGGAGCGGAATATAAGAGCGAACATAAATAAATAAATAAATAAATAAATATATTATACCATACTCATACTATATTATATCATAATTATATTATACTACATTACAATATAATTATATTATAATATATTGACATTATAATATAATATAACATTCTATTATATTATTATTATTATAAAATAATAAATAAAATTATTTATTTAAATAAAATTATCCTCTACTAAATATTTTCATTACTCCTATAAAACTCAAATAACCCAAAATAAAGTAAAATTAAATATTATATATTACTATTTTGTACAATACCACTATACTACAATATTGTTTGTAATATTACATGTAATATAAAATATATCATTATTCTATTGTTATATTGTATTTTTATTATATTGTATGACAATATTAAGCAGAACTGTATAATAATCACAAGAAATGCAAGGTAAATGCATCAAAATCAGAATATATTACCTACCACCCGTCTCATAATTCATAGGAGTCTCCCATAAGTCCAAAATTAGGATCCCAATGTAAATGTAAATAGAAAAACAGCCAAAATGTTCAAATGAGGTCGAATACAGGCAGCGCGGCCTGGGCAAACTTGGGCCCTCCCTCCCTCTAGGTGTTTTGGACTCCAACTCCCACAACTCCTCACAGCCTCAGGCCCCTCAGGTCTAGACAGAAATAGAGCCGAAGAAAGGAAGGAGGGAGAGAAGAGGTCACAGAGGAGGAGGAGGAAAGCCCTTCATTCATTCCTTCACTTACACTTCCTTCACTGATTCTTTTCTCCTTCCCCGCAAACGCGTGCGTTCTTTCTCACTCCAATCAGGACGCGGCACACAGGGCAAAAGAGAACGGAGTGCAGGCTTACCTGGAAAGGGTGGGGATCACGCTCCCCGTCCCCTCCTGCAGCGCCTGGCCTGGCTTTGAAGGGGCGAAGCTTGGGCAGGCTTGCCTGCAAAGGAGCATCACCTCCCGCCCTCTCCTTAGGTCCCTGCCTTGCCTTGCGAGGAGCTTCCCTTCTTTCCTCCTCCCTCCTCCTCCTCTTCAGACTCCAGCCCCGTCGCAGCTCCTCCAACAGCGTCAGAGCACACAAGGCCATCGGCTGGACACTGTCTGGTGGGCGGGGGAATGCCCCCTTTAGATGGCGTCCTTTAGATGGCGCTCCACGCAACCGCGTCCTTTGCCTACCGGTAAGACCGCCCCTGCACACACACACACACACTTTCCAGTTCTGCCCAATAAGAATTTTCCACTGCTTGCCCCTGACCCTGGGACACTGACTAAACAAGGGAATTGCTGGAAGGAAAGAGCCCCAGTCACCTAAGGTGATGAGATGCTTTCAGTACTGTCTGTGCCTCTCTATCAAAATGTAAAATGAGCCCTCATCTCTGCTTTTCAATTTGAAGCACACTGTACAGATGTTAGCACAGAACGAAACATGCTCCATAGTTGACAAAAAGCAATATAAGGGACATGTTCATGAAGATAAAAACAAAGAAGCAAAACAAAAAAAAACCCAGTGTGGTGTAGAAATAGGGATATAAGAGACCAGATTTCAAATCCCAACCCAGCCATGAAAACTCCCTGGTGACCTTGTGCAATTCACATACTCTTGCTCTCAAAGAAGGCAATGGCAAATCTCCCTAGGACAGATCTTATAAAGAATACCTTGCTATTGACCTGAATTGACTTGGAGACCCATAAAACAACACACATATGAGTGCTATAGTTTAGAACCATCTTATTGAGATGATAGATCATGTAACAATCGTGACATTTTAATAATATTTATCTCCAGGTATCAAAACCTGAATCTGATCCAGCCTCCTCCAAAGGCAACTGGTGTGCAAACACTGCCTGAATCTATGCATACACAAGCATACATCAAATGCAGTCTGCCTACAATGGGTAATGTTTTATTCATGGCTGCATTGAATTTGAATCAGAACTAATTTCAAAATAATGAAAGTCTAATTTAAATCACCACTATCACATTTCCTTTCCTTCTGTGTTATTTGTTTTCCTCCACTAGTGCATAGTTGGATGATGATATTCCTTTTCTTATTTTAGAGTGCTACTATGCCCTATACTTATGTAGCATATAAAATGTCATCTGTTAACACACACCCCCACTGGGCGATCATTCAAATTTGTCTTCATTATTCTTTTGTTTTTCTCTCTATTATCCCTGCTGTCTTTTTCTGTGTATGTTTACACACTTAGATCTAATACAGAAGAACTAGTAATGCTCACAATATATCCATTATCATAATTGTAGGTTTTTGAGATTTGAGCTTCTGTCTGGTTCACCACAATGGAATAATGTGCTAAAAACCACTATGAATACTAACAGACTACCACAAAAGCATTTTGCCTCCATTTACCTTTCAGCAATTCTCAATTATTAATTGATTTAATGAAATTAATCATTGTCTCAGAGAAGGACCTTCTCACAATAAAATTCTCACCAAATCAAAAGAAAAAAGGAAAGGAAAGGAAAAACAGGTTTTGATCTAGATTTCAGGGAAAAAAATAGTACAGTATCTACTCTACATTTCTCAAAAGTACTTTTGGGTGATTTTTATGGTCAAAGGGCTATTCTAGCATACAAATACTGTGTGTGTGTGTGTGTCTAGATGCCTTCAGGTCACTTATTAGGTTGTTTCATCTATGCTGATATTCATGCCATTACTGCTCAAGTAGGGAGCTTTGAAATGGTTAAACAGAAGCTCTCCAAAGCTTTAGTTGCTCTTACTGCCTAAACCAGCTGATTCCTAATCCATCTAAGACACAGGCATGTGCTTTTCATCTTAAGAACAAGCAAGCATCTTGAGCTATCCCAGGTTTTGGAGTTCAGTGCCATCTCTACGCAGATGACGCCCAACTCTACTACTACTTTCCACCTAACTCCAAGGAAGCTCCTCGGGGAGTGCCTGGCTGCTGTGACAGATCAAGGTATAGGATGGCAACCTGCACTGGATCATCACCAGGGGTTGGATTCTATCCCACTGTTCTAAGCTGGCTGTTTTCCTTTTATTTTATATTTTAGATAAATATTAGCCATTTTTGTTTTAAAATGCTAAAATTGTGAAATTACACTATGTAACAAAATTTGGGGAAAAAATCTCTTCCTGGTTTAAAAGTCTTATTTTCTGTTTCCTGTTCCTGTTTAATTGTACTTTGAAAGTAGTTGTTATACTCCAGAAACTTCATTTTTGTGGCTGTCACAAACTATGTTGAATTGGTTGAGACTCTATGAGATATTCATGGAAAAACAATAGCAAAATGTCCTGCAAGAAGTCCCACAAAAACAACGTTTTTGCAGTTTAATACACTTTTTCCATGTTTTATGATATAATCAATTAGAAAATGACATGTATAACCCAGGAACAAAAATCAGGTCACATAGCTAATCAAAATAATAATCAAAATAAAGGAAGGTGGGTTTACAAGGATGTGAGGGATCGCAAAATGGTGGGGAGAGATGGAATATGAATTATGCTCAATATGGTATTTTTCTACTACCTGCACTAACTTGACCAAAGTAGAATTGTGGATTAATGTGATGAATTCCTAAGTGTTGGAGAGTGAGAAGAATTGTAGGGAAGACCGCCTCTTTCTTCCTCTTTCTACTCCCTCTCCTCAACTGCCGTATGCTTTTATAAGCTCAACAAAATTACAATATGAAAAAGATATTATTGATCACATATGTGTGATCTGATTGTACAAGAGTATTTCTGCAATGTGCAATCACATCTCAGTCTTCAATGTCACTTATAAACATTCATAAAATAATAATACCACTGGATGCTATCACAATGAGAATACTTATGTTCCATAGAAGCACTATTAAAGGAATTGAAATTATGTGAAGGCTTGTTCTGTGTGCCACATCTCTGGATAGTGCAACTGAGAGTTGACTCACACAGACATTTTGTAGTTACCACTGATGACTACCACTCATTTCCAGTCCAGCTGCAGCTGATTTTAATAATTCTCAGAATATAGTAAAATGGGTCTGCACTATAACTATATTACTCAAATTAAAATCCCTAAAGCAATAGTAGTGTCACCAGTGTTTTGTATTGTTTTTGTTTGTTTGTTTGTTTGTTTTTGCTGAGCTAATATTGAGGCTTTGCTTCTGAACATTGATTACAATGCTGCAGTGGGCCAAATGAGAAGGGTTATTTCTATTTTATCTAGCCAGGACACCTAAAGACTAGTGTCTGGCTAGATAAAAGATGGCATATTGTTGGCATTACTGTTTGGACACCAAAGATGCTAGACTGCCTAAATATGATGAAGGCACCAGATGTTGGAAAATGAGCCTGGTTATACAATTTTCTGGTGCATCTTCAAGTGAAACTGGAATATTTAGCTACCGATATCTTAAAGCAGGAGATCTCAAACTTCTTCAGCCACAGAGCCCTTTTTGAAGCAAAAGATTCTCATGGAGCATGGGAAAATTGTTTGACACATTGTGTTTTAAGATTTGACAGATGGGCCAGGCCAGGGGCAGATGGATGGGGAGTGTTTGTGTGAACGAATTGAAAAAAACCATGAACAAATTCCTATGAATACTGCACATATCTTGTTTCTAGTGCTAACAAAAAGGAAAGAAAAAACCAATACAATATTTAAAATGAAGAACAATTTCAACCAACATAAACTTAACAGTATTTCAGTGGAAGACCCCAGGAGCCATCCAGTCCAACCCTGTTCTGCCATGAAGGAAAAGCATAATCAAAGCACCCAACAGATGGCCACCCATCCTTTGTAACAACAGCAGCAGCAGAAACCCCAGGAGCCATCCAGTTCAACTCCCTTCTGCCATGCAGGAAGAACACAAAGCACACTCTGTGTGGTGGGAGGGAAATAGGGTTTTGAAAGCAAGGAAGTTGAGGAAGAAAGGATTGGGATGGCAAGGAAGGAAAGAAGAGGGAAAACTTGGAGAGAGAAGGGCAGAGGCAGGAGAGCACCACGGAACCCTATATGGAGCCCCAACGACTTCGCAGAGCACACTTGAAAACCACTACCCTAAAGGCACCATATACTGATCTTGGAAGCTAATCAGGGTCAGCCCT
The DNA here is from genome assembly GCA_030556195.1 of Anolis apletophallus. NCBI lineage: Eukaryota > Metazoa > Chordata > Lepidosauria > Squamata > Anolidae > Anolis > Anolis apletophallus. The sequence goes on along the minus strand of JARBWK010000003.1, from coordinate 44,249,608 downwards.
GGTTCATACTTGGATGGAGGCCACCAAGAGATGCCAAGTACGGTAGGCTACATTTCAGAGAAAGGAACTGGAAAAATCACCTCTGAGTATTCCTTGCCCGAGAAAATCCTATGATGTTCATTGACTTGTCGTAAGTCACAAAACAACTTGAATATATATATACACACACACATTTTCAAGGTAATCGTGCTGTTATTTCAAGTTAGGTCTATGAATGCCCCAGAACTAGACTCTTAACTTTTCAGCTGAATAGGCCAATACTCTGAACAGAGAATATTTGGATAACACCCAAGAGGACACTGAATATTCAAGGTATGAAGCAATATGAGTCCCTATATTGCAAGCTACTCAATAAATTCAGGTTTTTAGGATCATAAGTAAAATACTGTTGTAATTTCTTGCAGTGAAATCCCACTACATATATAAAATAAAAAGGCCTTCATATTTTCAGCAGGTAAACAAGTGTGGCATTTCAGAAAATGTGGTTGAAACAGCTAGTAATGTAGTTACATCATTGAAAAACAATAATCATGAAGTCTGATCAAAGATGTCAGAAATACCAGTATTTTCATCCAAATCATCACATACTTCTGTTTTTTATCTTAAAATTTCTAGAATAATAATTTCCATAAACTTGCTGTGCTATTTGAAGCCTGAATGGGATAACACACGTTTTATTTCCTTGTGTGTTTTGGTAGAATTACTGGCTAGCTACATTGTCTGGCTTATTTAATAGTCTTAGCACCAAAAAAGTAAACCATGAACATTGCTTCAGTTAAGTTGAATGTGAACATGATCCATTATTCATTTAAAGCTCTGAAGAATTAAAATGAATTCACCAGCCATGTGAATTATTTAAAAGAGCAAATGTATTATAGAAAACCAAAAAGGTTTTGTGAATGAACAGTACAGAAATGCTAAGCCCTCAAACTAATGATTTACAGGGATTCATAAAACTGAATTAGATCATTGTGGCATGTCTGAAAGCAAGTACATCTTAGCATTACTCCCTAGGTGCAGACATGGCATAGCACAAATATATTCCCTTGATCTCATATTTGAATTGCTAGTTCAGTAACATCACATTCTGCCCTCTGCAGAATGTCTCAGAATATTTTGTTATACGTACTGCATGAGATTCTTCAATATAGTGCAGTGAATTACTTGAGTTACGAATTGTTAACAACCAAAGTAATAATATAAGCTCAAAACTAATGTCTTGCATTTATTTTTGGTTTGTCTACAACTTATGTCAAAAACTATAGTAACAGACAATAGGCTACCAAAAAGCTTTCTAGGTGGAATTCAAGAATTGACAGCAGTAATTGCGACCATCAAGAATCTTCAAGTTAGAAATAGATGAAGAAAATATTAAAGTCTTACATACCTATGGGATTGCAGCACAGTCCCAAAGCTATTCAAGCTGTCTGGGGAAAGTGTGGATGAAAGAGGAGGGTTTTGAGACTTCCAAGTTCCAGAGCTCCACCTTTTCATTTCTCCCCTGCCTCCAAAGTGGGAGGAGAATGAGGGGGACAGACATTGATTTTGCTACTAACTGTCAGCAAAATGTATTGATAGCAAAAGAGCATTTATGAACGATGTTGATTAGAATGGGAAACAATGTCCTTACTTAACTGCAGTGGCCCGTAGATACTCGCTATTTGCTATGATCTAATATTTGCTCTTTCCAGTAAAACTGTAGTAATATAACATCAAATATTTATTAAGAAAATAAATAAACTGGGATAGAGAGTGCCTCAATTCCTGCTTAATATTGATCAAGCCACTTTAAAAAGTTTGACATGAAAATTCAGTTAATGGCTGCTGGCTACAGCAGTCCCCTACCAGACCCCGCTTTCAGAAAAGGTTTAGTAAAGTGTGGAGGGATGATGACACCTTTGATAGATAATCTGAAAACACTTCACAGTCATCAACTCCTCTGTTACTCATATGAACACATCTACATCTTTTCCGAGTGAGTTTTTTCCCCCTTGGAGAGGTTTTCTTCCTTGACATCCAGACCAGAATTTATAACCTATTTAAAATATGTAGAGCCTGCTGGAGCTTTACTTCTTCAAATGACATGGGACTTTAAAAAATCTACTGCCTTTTCATCTCATGAATTAGAAAAGATTCTGATGGTTTGATGGCATATTACACAACAAGCACAAATAAGGTACACCTACTTCTGAAATACTGGAATTTTAGGAAGGAACGTACGGTCATAATTCTAAATACACTTCCTGGGAAGCAAGCCCTGTTGACTTCAGTAGCATTTATTGAATGGCAAGAGCTTATAGGATTTAGATCTTACATACTTTCACATTTTGGTTGGTGTTTTACATACTTAGTGTATCCAAGATGCAAAGTAATCCCCAGTGTTCATGGTTCCATATTATACAGATACCATGAACCTGGCTACACAGACTAAATGAATCATACTTCGTAGGGGGCTTAATCCTGACCTAGAATGTATGGCCCCTTTAACAGCAAAAAAGCTTATTTTAAGCTTTACTACATATAACAAAATTCACTTCTTGCATCACAGCTTCAGGAAAATCCAGTTTGTTTTATTTGCTAGGGGTGCCCTGTCTAAGTTGGAGTAGCTTCGGGGGAGGAATACAGGGCAGATTGTTGGGTGGCAAGTATCACTTTTTTTTTTACATAGCCACTGCTAGTTGCTAGGGTATATGCTTTGTAATCTTACAGATCTGTTTAATTTTGAACTGGGAAGTGGTGAGAAGGGAAGGGACATAATGGCAAATCACTTCCTCTGCCACTTCCCAGCACAAGCATAAAGGGGAAAAGAAGACTGCACCCAACAGTTTCTTGGTAGATGTGTACAGAACTACATAAACCAGGGCTGTCCAACTTCTACCGGCCCAGGGGCCTCAATTCCAGTCACTGATGACCTGGGGGGCCGAAGGGTCTGCCCTCGGCTCCGCCCCTGCCCCGGCTCCGCCCCTCCCCCGGCTCCAATTTACTTACAATTCATAAGAGGCATCCATTTCTGCAGGGTGGGAATTCATAAGGGGCATCCATACAATCAAATATAATCTTTTACTAAGGAGAAATGCAGGGAGGGAATACATAAGGGGCATCCATACACAATTACATAATAATAACATAAAGGTTAGCCTACCTTCCCAAACGCGCAGGATCCAGGAGTAGCCGGACCACGAGCAGAGGCGACGACCGACCGAGGCAGTAGCCGAGAAGGTCCAAATCGCGTCTGCGTGGGCCGCAGGGATTAAGTAGCCGAGATTTCAGAACACAGGAGTATCGCGAGACTACGGAAGCCACACAGGATTTCGCTCTCAATGCAGGCGTGATCTCGCATTGAGAGCGAAATCCCGTGTGGCTTCCGTAGTCTTGCGATACTTGCTCCAGAACCCGGAAGTGGGGAATTTTTTAAAATATTATTATTTAATTTTTTTATTAAAAAGCTTAGGGGGGGCACAGGGAAGGGGCTGGGGGGCCTTATACGGCCCCCGGGCCGCCAGTTGGACAGCCCTGACATAAACCAAGGAATATCGTGACCGCCTCTCCCCCCACAAACCTGCCCGGTCCCTTTATTCCTCGGGGGAGGCCCTCCTTTCGCCTCCTCCATTATCACAGACTCCACTTGTGGGAACAAGGGAGAGAGCCTTTACCTCAGTGGCCCCCTGACTTTGGAACGCTTTGCCTAGCGAGATTAGGTTAGCCCCCACCTGGGAAACTTTTAAGAAGAACCTCAAAATGTGGCTTTTCCATTGTGCTTTTGGAGAATGATCTCACATGTCCATTGTCATTCTCCCCCCAAAAATGGGCATCCTCACATTGCATTGTTTTTGAACCTCCCCTATAAGTATATATGTTTTTAATCTTATCTCATCCTTAGCTTTTTATCACTGTATTTTGCACATGTGGCCCACTTTATTTGATTGTTTTTATTTACTTGAAATGTTGTTTTATGTTTTTATGTTATTGTTTTGATATGTATTTCTGGACGTGGCCTCATGTAAGCCGCCCCAAGTCCCTTTCAGGGAGATGGTGGCAGGGTACAAATAAAGTTTATTATTATTTATTGTATGAAATACCTTTTAACCATTGTTAGGTTTTTCCATTAACAGCATCATTCTTTCTTGCAGACTTTTTAATAGCTGTACATTTGCTTCCAAGAAGGTCCACCCAAAATGTTTATCAAACATTAAATTCAGCTAAGCACATATATCGCAATAAACATATAAATCATGTAAATCATAGTTCACCAGAATACAATGTGGTTCACGGTTCGCAGAGGGATATGTTCCCCAAAGCGTACTCACGCCGAACAGGTCCCTTAACAGAGCGTCTTGAAAGCTCGTATCAATAATAAGTCTTTGGGAATTACCACATGAATAAAACGTCCATATGCACAAAAGGAAAGGGCAGGCACTCTTTGTGGTTGACGATTAGCAGTACTTGGTGCACAAATCGTTTCGCCCTCCTGGGTTTCTTTCGAACCGGGGACAGCTGGATGATCGGAAGGCGAAATTCATAGAAGCAGTGCTGTATACATATACAATTATATTACATAAATAACATGAATATTTAACACAAACCAAAAGCTCATAAGAGAAACCATCAAGGGAACATACATACCTTAATGATCATAAACAAACATATAGCAAATATAATGAGGCACTATTACCTATGGTCAAATCATGGACAAGGAAAGCCATGAGCAGTAATGACCTTTATACTCTGTAGCAAGCAACAATCAATAGCAAAAGGAAACCACTGTGTAAATCAAACTAAAAGTTCACTTAAAGAGAGGCTGTCATTCAGGCCAGACGGGGACTCTGTTCCGAGCTGGATTATCCACTGGGTTTCGCATTGCAGTAAGTTACACTTGATGTCTACATTCAGTGTGGAATCGATCTTATCGAGAACTGTAACAGTAAATGCTTCATGATGGTGGTTAGCATCTGTTTTCCCACTTTAAAGACGCTAACCACCATCATGAAGCATTTACTGTTCCTCGATGGTTTCTCTTATGAGCTTTTGGTTTGTGTTAAATATTCATGTTATTTATGTAATATAATTGTATATGTACACAGGGTGGTGTGGCGGGCATCTGTTGGGTCAGCAGGCTGGCAGCCGCCAGGGGGGGAGCTGACTGGGGGGAAGCCTTCCTCCGGGCATGCCCCTGGTTCCGCCTCCGGCTGCGCCTCAGCTTATTCTGCCCCCGTCCCATAAACTACAAACCCCAGAACTCTGCAGGAGACAGTGACTGGATTTAAAGTGGATCCATGCTCTAGTGTGATGAAATCCTAGGATTGCACATCCATGTTCTGTGGTTTGTGTCATTATCATCCGGGCCTCAAACTATTTGTAAGATTTCCTGCATATTCACCTGGCCACCATCAAAATTGCTCTTGGGTCAATTTGGAGCAAAATGTTTCAAACTGACCCTAGAATAAGCAGCCAGTGTAGATGTGACCGCAATCTACCACAATTCAAAGATGTGAAGCCCAAAGTAAACCCACATTCTGAAAGTACATTGAGCAACAATTGGAGGCTTTCACAGCCTGAAACACTGGAGTGTTGTGTGGTTTTCCAGGTTGTATGGCCATGTTCTAGCAGCATTTTTTGCCTGCATCTGTGGCTGGCTAGATCCTCTGAAGATGGCAGCCACAGATAAAAGTAAAACACCAGGAGAAAATGTTACTAGAACACGGTCATACAGCTCGGAAACCATCAGCACTCCAACAATGATACTATCAGTAAGTTGTGTCAGCCACGCTCTGCAGTTACTCATTATCTGGTTTAATAAGAAGCAAATTATATTTGACAGCATGGAAAAACATTTTTATCATTGTTAGAATGCATGACACTCTATTTTGTGATAGCATTATTATTTTTTTAGCTTGCCATTTTTTATTGATTTTCTAAATTGGAGGTCCATTATAACACATTAAAAATGGATTCAAGCACCTTTGGAAAAGAACTCAGGCCAAAACAGAGCAAGGCAGGAAGATCAGCCCATCAATTTTCCATCACTTGAAAGGTGATTAGAAGCATACAAGTACCTTTTGGGCTTCAGAGGTCAAACTCAAGAGTAATGTCTACAATAAATCTTCCTGCTTCTTTCTGATTTGCTACTTTCATGGTGTCATTCCCCTATCATCAACCACTTTCTCCATTTTAAAATAATCCATTCCGAACTGTGTAGACCAGAACATCCCCTTAAAATAGATCCAGCCAGAACAATATGGGAGGATTGCATTCAGCAATTCCTGGGCTCCAGCCATTGAAACTAATGTGGGTATTTGGTGTTGTGTGACCACCCTAAAGTGAGCATATCATATTTTCTTGTCAAGATTTATTTGGATTTATTATCTTCTTCTGAGGTTGAGAAAGTCTAATTTGCCCAAGGTCATGCAGTAGGTTCCATGGCCAAACAATGATTCAAAACCTGATCTCCAGAGTTGTAATCCAACACACAAACTACTACACCACACTCACTTTATAAACCTTGAAAAACCCTGATTTTCAGACAGATCCTGAAACACATTTGAGAGCTGCTCTTATACATTTATTTATCCCATAATGGATACATCAGTGAAACCACTACAAGCAAATCATTGGAGTAGACCCTTGATATTGGGGATTGATCCCAGAACCTGCTAGACCAGCGTTTCTCAACTTGGGGGTCTCGACACCTCGAGGGGTCGCAGGGCAATTTTGGAGGGGTCACGGCATAACTTCCTTAGGCCCCGCCCCCTCCACCTCCCTGGAATGACTGCTGGGGCCCCTCTGCCAGTTTGGATCTGAACCAAACAGAGCAAAAAAAGCAGCACGAGGGGAGGAGGAAGGAAGCGAAGGAGCCCACCGATGTGCTCTCCCCTGCCTTCCCTGCAGGCTGCGGGGCAGGCAGAGTGCCAAAAATGATGAGAACTGCTCTTTTCCCCCAGGGCACAGGATTCCCCCCCCCCCATTCAATTCCTTCCCTTTCTTCTTCCCCTTCCCTTTCCCCTTGCTTCCTTCCATCTTTCCACTTGTTCCCTCTCCTCCCCTCCCCAATCCAGACTGCCTAAATCCAGGTTACAGCCCAGGTGTCTACTCTGCAGCCATCCATCCATCCACTCGTGCATTGGGGGGAGGGAGAGAAAGGGAGGGAAGGAGGGAGGCTGCTGCTGGCTCTGGTTGACCCTCTGTGCTGCTGGGGAGCCAGAGCCAGTGGCATTAGTAGAGTAGAGCAGCACCCAGCCTGCACGGAGGATCCACTGGCTGCAGGGGACACCAGCTGCTTTTGCTGCCCCCTCCTTCTCCTCCTCTTCTTCCTCCTTCGTGTTGTGCTTTAGTTTTTGGGAGGAAGGAAGGAATGAGAAAGAGAGGGAAGCCGCCTGGCACTGTTGTCTTCTGTGGTGCCCCCAGAGTTGAAAGAGAAAGGGTTGATTCTCCAAGTGACTTTAGCCCAAGCGTGGGCAAACTTGGATCCTCCAGGTGTTTTGGACTTCAACTCCCACAATTCCTAACTGCCTACCAGCTGTTAGGAATTGTGGGTGTTGAAGTCCAAAACACCTGGAGGGCCCAAGTATTCCCATGCCTGCTTTTGCCACAAATATGCAAGGAAAACCTCTTTGATTGCAGGTGAACTATAAATCCAATCAACTCCAACTCCCAAGTGTCGTGGTCTATTTTCCCCAAGACTCCACCAGTGTTCAAATATGGGCATATTACGCATTTGTGCCAAGTTTGGTCTAGGCCCTTTACAAACTCCTGGTGCTCACCTTTAAAGCCCGGCACAACATTGGGCCTTCCTATCTGAGTGACCGGCTGACGGCCCAATGCAGCGAGAGGCCAGCACGCTCCATCAACGGTGACCGCCTGACTACCCCTGGAGTGCGGGAGGCTAGACTGGCGAAACTCGGCGGAGAGCCTTCTCCGTCGCGCCCCTTCGACTTGGAACTCACTGCCGCCCCACCCTCAGAGCCTCTCCGACTCTATCTGGATTCCGCCAGCCTTGAAGACCTGGCTCTTCCGCCTAGCGTTTGGCTGGTACCCTGGACTACCTGAGCCACCCCTCCTGTTCATATTCCATGTTTTTAAACTGTTGTACATTGTTCACCCTAGGGTTTTAACCACTTGTTATTATTAGATCCATTGTTATTTGGGTTCACAGTGCTCTCCAGATGTAGGCAAACTACATCTCCCCTAAATCACTGTCAATTCTTCCCAGATATTCTGTTGGTCATGGGGGTTCTATATGCCAAGTTTGGTTCAGGTCTGTAGTTACTGGGCGTCTCCAGTCTGTGGAAGTCAGAGTGGAATCAGTTGAAGGTACTGCAAATCCCATCATCCATTGTCCATACTCCTCAATCATATTGTTTTTGTAATTCATCACTATGCTTTAATTATATTCAATTTGTAACAATGAAAATACATCATATATATCAGATATTTATATTACTAGGTTGCTGTGAGTTTTCCGGGCTGTATGGCCATGTTTCAGAAGCATTCTCTCCTGACATTCTGCTCACAGAGGTTGGTAGGATCTGTTGGAAACTAGGCAAGGGAGGTTTATATCTCTGTGGAATGGTGTCCAGGGTGGGTAAAAAACACTTGTCTGTTGATAGCAAGTGTGAATATTGGAATTAATCACCTTGATTAGCATTGCAAAGCTTTGCAGCTTCAAGGCATGGCAGATTCCTGCCTGGGGGAGATGTTAGCTGGCCTTGATTGTTCCATGCCTGGAATTCCCCTGTTTTCAGAGTGTTTTTTTTTTTACTGTCTTGATTTTAGAGTTTTTAATACTGGTAGCCAGATTTTGTTCATTTTAATGGTTTCCTCCTTTCTGTTGAAAATTTCCATGTGCTTCATGTGGCTTCTCTGTGTTGTCTGACATGGTAGTTGTTAAAGTGGCCGAGCATTTCTGTATTCTCAAATAATATTCTGTGTCCTGGTTGGTTCATCAAGTGCTCTGCTATGGCTGAGTTCTCTGGTTGAATTAGTCTGCAGTGCCTTTCATGTTCCTTGATTCATGTTTGGGTGCTGCGTTTCACAGTCCCTACGTAGATTTGTCCACAGCTGCATGGTATACGGTAGACTCCAGCAGATGTGAGAGGATCTGCAGGACCTCTGCAGGTGTCTATACCATGCAGCAGTGGACAAGTCTATACAGGGATTGCCAAATGTAGCATTTCCCAAAACATGAATCAAGGAACATGAAAGGCACTGTAGACTGATTCAGCCAGTTAACTCAGCCATAGCAGAGCACTTGATAAATAATTGAATTTAATATTAAATAATTAGTAGTAAAATAAGTAGCAATGAAAATAATTTTATGGTTGGGGGGTCACCACAACATAAGGATTTGGATTTAGAGGTCACAGCATTAGAAAGGTTGAGAACCACTGCCCTAGACATACTAAAGTCCATGAATGCTCAAGTCCCATGGCGTAGTAAAATGGTGTCCCTTATATCAAAACAAGGTTTGCTTTTTAATTTTATTTCTTTGGACTATTTTTAAGCTATGGAGAGTGGAATCCATCAGTGAAGAATCAGAAGCACTTGTATATCCTTTATTATTTTTATTGATGGATACAATAATCTTGAAAGCCATAGGACTCCTTCATTAAGTTTTAATTGTATGAGTGTAAAGATGCCAGAGTTTCTGGTTGACCGGGCTATTCTTTTGTGGGTTTTTTGTTTTTGTTTTTGCATTAATGGAATCAATCTGTCAGCTCAGGGATATCACCCAATGTCCGTGATCTCCAAAAGTCTACAAAATCTCTTTCCTGTCAGTATCCAGTTATGTCTTTATAAGATTAATCTTCTGAGTAAGAAAATTCTAAACCTTATTAAAGCAGAAGAGAAATAGCATCAAAATCCAGCATCAATATCATACAGATGTATTTTGCAAGAAATGCATGAACTCAGCTCCCCATCCCCCTTTCTGTTAAAATATGAAGATTTTGAATTATCCAAATGGACGGAGAGCATTTTTATGGAAAACAGTAAGTAGACAAAACCAGACACACAGGGTTCTGTCATTCAGGAGGTTTCTGGAGGGATTGGCATCCCCAGTTTTGCTCCACTTCCAAAGAGTAAGCCAATACTGCCACCTAGTGGTATCATATCCCAGCAAACCCCTCCCTTAATTTCATCAAAAGGAGCCAAATAGCCCTTGACTTTCCAATGTAAAACCTCTTGCTGTGCATAATACACATGTGGCATCTGTCTTGCAAAAATGCATTCTCAGATTCAGGAAGTTCAGTTTACTTGACTTAAAGGTGAATTCATATTCCTTAATGCTTAAACGTCTGAAGGCATCTTAGAAGATCTGTGTGAAACAAGCACACTTCAATTAAAGTCAAAGCAAGTAGACATCAATTCAAACTTGTAGAAATGGGTTTCTTTATTTTTCAGTACAGATGCAACATTAAATTAAGTAATTGAACTCAATCAGCACCAAGCTGGTTCAATTGAAGCCCTAAAGACCACTTTCTGAAGGCAGAATTCATCCATCTTATTGTCAAGATACCACTTGTTGCTGCAGACATAAGTCAGGCACAGAAGAGTGCTGAATCATGACACATTACTTCTAGCATGGATGGATTACCCATAGAGTCTTCATCCAGAAATTTCTTTTAACAGATTTACAGTTATAAAAGGGGTGGAAATGGCATGTTGCGGTTGTTTTTTAGAAGTATGAAGCAGTTCCATGTGGGGAGGGAGATTTCTTTGCCAACTTCCCCTTCAACTAGCATTTCTACTTCTATATTTTTCTCAACAGAAAAATAAAATCATAAAGGAAACTGACAGTTGAGTGGCATTTTAAATTCTGATTCTGATTTTGCACCATAAAGGAAAAAAAATGAGGACAGGAGCTGTCTTCATGCTGTTAGATAGGAAACTCACATCAGCCCTAGCAAACATAGCAAAATATGAGAAATGCTAGGAGTTAAAGACTATCAATGTTTGTAGGGCTTCTCATCCTAGCTTTATAAATATTTAAAGCCTACATTTTCATATATCTAGGTTATTCACATTTCCTTTCACGTTAAGAGTATACCTACATACATCTATGCTTCCAAATATCATTTTGAAAAGTCTGTATCACAGAAGATGAGATTATAAACTTGTATAACTCCAATATACAGGTTTATGGTAGAAACTAGGCTTGGTTGATTTTTAAAAATGGTTCTAAACCTTGTTCGGAAGTAGAGGGCGCTGGAGGTTCAATTCTAAAGTGATGTCTGAATTTTTCCAATCTTTTTTAAGCTTTCCGAAACTTCTGAAACTTCTGAATCAATTTGATAATGCGGACGTGTATGCCCAGTAGGGAAAATCATCACTGGCACTGGGGAAACTTCAGGGGATTATCCCTCCCTCATTTTTTGACCAATCCTGATGAAACCTGCTACAGTGGTAGAACACATAGACTACTGTTAGCTCACCAAATTTCATAACCTTTCACGTATCCATGGATTTTTGGAGGATTTTCAAACTTTTTATAAAAATAATAATAATAAAGAAAATCTGTTCCTGGTTTGAAAGTGTTATTTCTTGTTTCAATGGGTGGTTTTTACTTTGAAAGTAGTTGTTCTACTCCAGAAACTTTGTGTGGCATAAACTGTGTTAAATTGGTGGAGAACAGAAATCATAGTACAGACCCCATCAAGGAACGTGAGTATTATAAGCCCCTGAATTTATTCATTATAATAGTGATGATGATGATATTCATTCAGCCTCTACTACTACTACTACTACTAATAATAATAATAATAATAGTAACAACAACAACAATAGGTTCCTAGAGTAGAAGGAGACCTCCAAGGGCCACCCAGTCCAACCTCCTTCTGCCATAAGGGAAAAACACAATCAAAGCATTCCTCACAGGTGGCCATTCAGCCTCTGACAAGAATAATAACAATGGGAGGAGACCTCCAAGGGCTATCCAGTCCAACCTCCTTCTGCACCTGGGCGGCGGCGGGAGCCTGCAGGGCAGGACTGAGCCTTCCTCCCACCCTGCCTGCGAGCTACCAGGATGCCCTACGTGATCTACCAGTAGATTGCAATCTACCTAATGAGCACCCCTGATCTAGACTGACTCCCTTCATCTGGGCAGAGAGACACCATCCAAACTCTCCTGACATCCATTTACTTCCTCTACTGAATTGGAGGGGACTCTCAAGACACATCCATCCATTTATTCCTATTTGCAGATGCAATCATCGTTTTATTTTACCATTATTTACTGACTGTAAAGGGCTGGCTGGCTTCCTCAGTACTTTGTTCATGACAATCAGACCAAAGTAAAATGATTGTTTTTAAAAGCAGTTTATTTATTTATTTATTTATTTTTATTTATTCGGTTTTATATTCCGCTCCTCCCTGCAGGCTCGGGGCGGATCACAGCAACATTCGATAAAACAACAAAATACAACAATATTAAAAACCACAGGGTTACAAATTCTAAAACTCAGACTCTCAACACATGGTCATATATATTCTCTTGGCTTTGCAAAAGTTGCTTATTGCTTTGCTGCCTTCTTCAGACCTCTTTGTAGATTCAATCCGTTTATTTTATATTTTATATTTAGATGAAGACTGCTACAGACAGCTATTTTTGGGTCCTTCAGACATCATTTGGCTATTGAGCAGGCATGTATTGTGGGAAATGTAGTTTAACAGAAGGGCCTTTTACAAACGCTACCAATGGGGGCCTGACCTTCTGAAACCACAGTTAAAAATGCTGTGATTAGCCTTCTGGCAGGGCCGGTCGAAAGAATGAGATTTTTAAAGTTCCCTTGCCTTTACTAAAGTTGCTTAATGGTTGTGAAAATTAAAATAACCTAGCAAGACATCCGAACATTACAGAAAGTAATAAAGGTAAGTGGTTCAAATTCAGAACCCCTCCCCCCCCCAAGTTTCCTGCCTGGTTCAAAACTCACTTTGAAAGTGAAATTCGCATGTCCGTATCCGATTTTTCATGTAATTTCTTGTAGAAACATCTTAAGATCCAACGATTATAATTTTATGAACTGCACTACAATCCTGACAATGTTACTTCTGTTGGAAAGGGCGGCATATAAATTGAACTGAAACAAAAAAATGTGTTGCTCATTTAGGCAAGATACTTCTTCTTTGCTTATGTCAAACTTTGCCACCCCCAGAAAGACCCAACATATTCAATGGCTGCAGAAGGCAGAGTTTGAACATTTCCTCCCTTTTTTAGAACACAATTCCCAGAATTTCCTTAAGCCAGCAAGTTCAAACAGCTGACTTAAACAGGATACAATGGTGTGAGCAGTTTATTGGGACTAAACCCTTTTGAAGTTTACAGAATGAAATGCACAGGTTTAAAATATACTCCATCAAGACCACTGAGATCTGAGTCCTTGAACCTCCTGGCGGTGCCGAGCCACACAGCCCTCCATTTGACCTCAACGAGGAGGAGAGCCTTCAGCGTTATCGCTCCTGTATTATGGAACGCTCTTCCTCCTTCAGTCCCTGCACTGCCCACTCTACTAGCCTTTCGAAAGGCTTGTAAAACCTTCCTGTTCACACAGGCATTTGGTTAGGAACAGCTCCTGGGGCTTCCACTTCATGGTCATAGGCCATTGCTTTATGTAGTGAGCGTATGTTCCATATGGTTTTAACTATGGATGCAATTCCTGGCATCCTGCTGTGTTTTAATGCTATTGTAATATTGTGTTTTATTGTGTGTTTACTGTGTTTTTAATCACTTGTAAGTCGCCCCGAGCCAGTCGGGAGAGGCGACTAAGAAATTGAAACAATAAATAAATAAATAAATAAATAAATAAATAAATAAATAAATAAAATGGGTGACACCTAGTACAGTATATGTGAAAGGAATCTAACAGCCTCATCAAACCAGAGCATGGATCCACTTTAAATCCTGTTTCTACTTCTTGCAGAATTTTACTGTTTGTAATTTAATGAGGCCCAGGACATATCTGGCTAAGCAATTTAAATGCCCCTCCCTGAATTCTGCAAGAGGCAGAAAGATAGAAAGTAACGAATTTAGACTATAGGAGGAGGGATACCACCTAAACATTATGGAGAACTTTGTGACAATAATTGCTATTTGAGAGTAGGATATGCTGCCTGGGAGTGCACACTGGATGGCTATCTGTCAGGAATGAGTCAATTGTGTATTCCAGTATGCCAGAATGGAGTTGAACAAAATGGCCCTTATGCTCTCTTCTAGCTTTATGGTTCCATACATAATTCCAAATAGCATATCCAGAGAATCCATACAAGTACAAATACATCTATTTTAGATTTCCAATATATATGAAAAGTAAAAATCAGTCTTTCTGGTTGTGATTAGTTTTATTACTGATGTTCATTTCATTGGCTAATCTGCTTTGTTATTTTTCTTGTTCTCTTTATTGGCTGGTAAGAGGTTACTTTTGTCGCTGTGCATTTAATGGGATAAATACAATGTACTGTTTGTTTTGACAACAATTGGTATGTTGTGCTCAACATTCCCTTTATCACTCTGGACTGTGAAATAGTTCAATAAAAACAATATTGTTGTTTTTTAAAAAAATCTTTGAACTGTGGGAAACTGACTGATACAAATAAACCCTCAAAAGGCAACTTGCAAGCTTATAGCCTGCCTTCCATGGAACTGGGTTGAGGCAGAAAAGCCATCAGGAATCAAGAGAAGACAACTTTATTTTTCATTTTTTTAATCACAAGATCCAACATAAAACTTGCATTCTACTAGCCTGAGAAAAGGGCTGTAAAAAAGATTTCCTATTTCCATACAAACCCTTTTCTTCAAGGATTAATTATACTGGGTTGCTGTGATTTTTCTGGGCTGTCTGGTCATGTTCCAGAACCATTCTCTTCTGACATTTCTCCCACATCTATGGCAGGCATCCTCAGAGGTTGAGAGGCCTGTTGGAAACTAGGCAAGTGATGTTTATATATCTGTGGAATGTCCAGGGTGGGAGAAAGAACCCTTGTCTGTTTGAAGGCAAAACGTCAGGAGATAATGCTTCTGGAACATGGCCATACAGCCCAGAAAATTCACAGTAACCGAGTGATTCCGGCCATGAAAGCCTTCGACAACGCATTAATTTATACTGTTTTCTAATAGTTAAATCTGCAAGGAAATTGAACTTCTAATCCACTTCATAGAATCAGTACTTCTAGCCTAAAGATCAGCAGTCTATGAAAGGGAATAGTGTAGTATGCGTGAGCATTTCTGTCAGCCTACAGAAAGCCATACAATCAAATCAATCCTAGCAGACCTCTGGTTTTAGGCTGCTTAGTTCAGAGTAGGAAGCACCAAACATAATGCTCCCTCTACACTGCCATATAAAATCCAGATTATCTTCTTTGAACTGGATTATATGATAGTGTAAACTCATATAATCCCGTTCAAAGCAGCTAATCTGGATTATAGGACGTAAAGGAGGCCTAACTTCTCATTATCTCTGCAGAGGATTGAACTGCATCCTGCTTCCATCCCTGCTAAAACTGGCCTCTTTGTTCAGAAAAACATTATCAGAACACTTTTGGTTTTTAAAGGTAACTGAACTTAGGTTGAAAGTATTTTAGTGCCCACATTCACCTCATGCATTCCATGTTTTTTATTCAGAATTTCAGCTCCCTTTCCAGATGACAGCAAAGAGGGTTAGAGCAGGTCATCATTATATGCACATTTCCCAGCTCACTGGGGGAAATCATTTGTAATACAGCTGAAGATGAAGTGAGTATAGGGGCCAAGTGCTGAGCGCCAGGGCTTTTTCTCTTAAGTCCGCATGGAGCTGGATGGCCAAACCAAACAGAGGTAACTTGACTGCCCAGCAGGGGTTAGGGCTTAGGATCAAGTGGGGGGTCTCTCGGGTTCACTCCTGGTTGATGCAAGCAGTTTCCCTCACCACCACAACAGTCAGATTCAATCCCTGCCCACAATCATCATTCCTAGTTTGTGGGGCTGTGTATAGCTCGTACTGCTAATATTGGTTGTTACAATTTTGGGTGATTTTGGTACAGATGGGTGGTTTTCACCAGATCTTGTTTTGGGTTCATGTGCCTATCATACCCAATGTAGGATATTCCTTTAAAGCAGAGGTTCCCAAACTCAGGCCTGAGGGTTGATCTGACCCCCCCCCCCAGGTCATTTACCAGGCCCCCACTCAAAACTTTAGACTACTGCTTCCATTCACACTCTGCCACTACTGCCAACCTCTTCTTGCTCCTTAACTCTCCTTTCTGTTCCTCTCCCAATTTTCCCCCAAAATGAAGGGAATCTTTTCCATTCTTGCTCCCTCCAAAATGGAGAGAGGTAGGAAGAAGGGGAGAAAAAAATTAAGAAGGAAAATGAAGTAGGAAAAAGAGAGAGAGATGACAGGAAGGAGAAAAGGAAGAAAGAAAGGTATGTAGGAAAAAGAGAGGAAGGGGATTCATAAAAAGTGGTGTAGTGGTTGGAAACATGGATTATAGCTCTGAACCCATTGGGGTGAATTTAGCTAAGTCATAAGTGACTGTGAAGACCTATTCTGCATCTGCGTGGTCTTTTTCGTTGAGGACATGGATTCCAAATGTAGGGCAGTCATGGTAGGGTTTGCCTGATGCACCTTCCTCTTGGCATTTCTCCCCTGCTCCCTCTATTTGCGTCTCCTCAAAATCCATGGCAGTGTTGGTAACATTTGGCCTCCAGCGAGTGCCAGTGCTTCCAAGTTCTTCGTTGTTTATACCACATTTTAAAAAATTAGTTTTAAGACCATCTTTAAATCTCCCTTGTTGTCCACCAATATTACATTTTCTTTTCTTGTGTTGGGAGATGGAAATCGGACATTTGGGCCATGTGGCATATTTGGGTTCACCCTTCTTCGGCGTTGAGTATTTATGTCACAGCGGATAGGCAACAGAAATATAGAAGTTTAATTCCCCATCGGCCCAAAAACTCCAGTCTCTGTTCGTGTGAATAATGAAACTCTCATTCAATTCACAAGGTAAATATATAACTTTGTATTGAATTGTATTTAACGATAACTGGCAAAACATCGAAAAACAACAGCCATCACAGCTACCTTTCTAAACATCCTTTCCTCACAGATATTAAATCCCAACTGACAAATCCCAACTGTCACTTTGTAACTGACATTCCTCAAGGTTCCATTTAGCAGTCTTGAGACAGCGCCATCTGGTGTCAAACATGTCACACTGCAGGTCATCTCAAACTGCGAAAATATATCTTGTGCTGACTCATGAATTGCTATTCAAAATGCAATAATCTGACACTCCTCCTTCATGAGCAACACAAGTACACACATTTCTTATAATAACAATATCTTCTTACAAAATACATTTAATTTACAATTAGTCAATGCTTTTGTAAACATATCAGCCATATTCTTGTGTTTTCCTTTTAAATACCCACTTGCAACCAATTACCTTTACATCTTTGGTTACATCTGCTTGTTCTAAAACATTTAAGGAATGAAGTGAATCAAATTCCTTCTTCATTGCTTTTACCCAACAATCACGTTCATTTTTCGGTCTACGCAATGCTTCAGCATAAGAATTAGGATTTTTCCACTCTATTCTTCCTATTTGCGTGACTTGGTACTTGGCTGGTGGAATTCCTTTAGTGATACATGTGGATCTCCTAGGAATCTTATCCTTAGTCTCCTCCACATCCCTAATCTCCTCTTGACAATGTCCATCAACCTCTGTTACAGATTTGGACACTAAGTCAGAGTTTGTGGTGCAAAAATCATGAAAATTACGTTCTTCAGATTGTTCCTTGCTTTCTTCCACATTTGCCTCATCTAATACCTCTACAACTTCAGATTCATTCTTTACTCTAGAAATACTTGGGGTTATGAACACTTCAGTGTTCGCATGAATTCTATCCCAATGAGTATTATTTTCGAACTTTACAGATCTGGAGACTGTGATCTTCTTCCCTGGAGAAGATCCATTCCAGAATCTATAGCCTTCGTTCCACCTTCATATCCAATAAATTGCATCTTTACCCAATGCTGATCTCTTTTGTCTCTTTGCTGTATAGGAATTAAGACATTTGCATGCACACCAAATACTTGAAAATGATCCACCTTTGGATGTCTTCCATAAAACAAATAGAATGGGATTTCATTTACACTTGAGGTCCATAACCTATTCAGCACGTAATTGGCAGTGTTAGCTGCTTCTGCCCAAAACCTTTGGACATTTGTGCATCCTCAAGCATTGATTTTACCATGGTTTGAATTACACCAAGCGACGCTCCGCAATTCCATTTTCTTTTGATACACACGGATTTGTTTTCCTATGCCAAATTCCTTTATCCTTAAAAAAATTCTTAAGTCTTTCATTCACAAATTCACCTCCTCTATCAGATTGAACTTGTTTAACAGTTAAATCAGGAAATTGGTACTTCACAAAATTGTACCATTCAATAAATTTTTCATACACCTGAAATTTACCTTTCAGGGGATAAATGAAGCCAAATCGAGACCTATCATCTACTATTACTAGTAGAAATACATTCCCTCAATACTCTTTGGAAAAGGTCCAGCTAGATCCATGTGCACTAACTGTAACTTAGTTGTTACTCTATCACTCCTTTTGGCAACAGGATAAGCCTTTAACTTTGTTTTGTTACAGACAGCACACTCTAAATAATTTCTGCATTCTGGTATTTGAATGCCTACTAGCTATGCAGTCTTTCTAATCATATTATAGTTCATGTGGCCAAACTTCCTGTGTAGCATGTGCAGACATCTGTCACCATGCAGAGGTTTCCCCTTCCAAACTCTGGATACTATTTGTAGACATTTTATTACTAGCATTCATTCTATAGAAACCATTTTGAAATTTTACTTCCTTATACATACCTGTATTTTTATTACTCATTTTACATAACTCCCCTTCAAACACAATGGATAAACCATGGTCTGCAAGTTGTTTCACCCTAGAACATTGTGTTCTAGCTCAGGAACTAAATAAACATTGTCTAACTTTAGACTAAGTTGACCAATTTCAACTTCTCCCTTTGTTAAAACCTTGCACCTTTGACCATTGGCTAGACTCACACAACTTTGCATAGAGCCAGATAAAGGTTCCTTCTCTGCTAACAATTTACTATCCTTAACAAAACTCTTTGCACTCCCAGAGTCAATAATCCAGGGTACCTGAGGAATAAAATCATTGTTACATTGTAAACTCATCAACAGACAGCCTGAATCAGAGTCTTTTCTTGAATTGTTGATCTGTTCTTTCTTGCTCTGTGCTGATTCACTCTTCTTAAACTTGTTCTGATGACATTGTCTAGCTTTGTGTCCTCTTTTATTACCAATGTAACAGATAATGTCACACTGGATTGTCTCTTTCCTCTTCATATTGAAGCCTTTGTTGACCGTCTTCTCCGTTGAAAGTTGCTGGGCATTTCTTCTGTAACAAGCCCAGTTCTCCAATCTAGTCGAAACTAAGTCGAAGTTGATGTCCTCTTCTTTCACAGATTGCATGGAGTCAATGAATGAGTTGTAGCTCTGCCCCAAACTGCTTAGTAGAATTAAGCCTCTCTGATCTTCTGTAAAATTGGTGCCCTTGCTGCTAAATCATTAAATAGGCTCAGCATTTTACTCAAATGAGTCTCTCTGGCACAATCTTCCATTGACAGAAGCTTCAGTGAAAACAGTTCTCTGCTCAATAAAACTTTTGAGCCTCCAGTAGCCTGCTGATACAGCTTTTCAAGCCTTTTCCAACAGTCAGCGGCTGTTTCTTCCAGAGCTAAATATGTGAGGTGCCTATCGTCAACTGACAGGATGATGGTAGCCCTTGCCTTGCCATCTTTCAACCTTTCTGCATCAGAAATAGGTCGATGTGTTAAGCAGGATAACAGCTCCTCCTTTGCCAAAACTGCTCGCACTTTGGTAGCCCATATTAAATAATTTGAGCTGCCTCTGAGTTTTTCTAAATGATGCTGTGCTCCAAATAACGCCATCTTTCTTCACACTACAGATGCTCCTGGCAAAAATTCACTTCAGCTTTTTTTTTCTAACACTGAGGTAAACAGCGACTTCTGCTGCAATTTGCAGTGTTATTCAAAAACTTTTTCTATGAATTATGGGTTATGTAGTATCTCTGTGCCTCTGCAATTCTGGATTCTGGGTTCTGGGATCTGGGCTCATAACCTCTTCGGCGTTGAGTATTTATGTCACAGCGGATAGGCAACAGAAATATAGAAGTTTAATTCCCCATCGGCCCAAAAACTCCAGTCTCTGTTCGTGTGAATAATGAAACTCTCATTCAATTCACAAGGTAAATATATAACTTTGTATTGAATTGTATTTAACGATAACTGACAAAACATCGAAAAACAACAGCCATCACAGCTACCTTTCTAAACATCCTTTCCTCACAGATATTAAATCCCAACTGACAAATCCCAACTGTCACTTTGTAACTGACATTCCTCAAGGTTCCATTTAGCAGTCTTGAGACAGCGCCATCTGGTGTCAAACATGTCACACTGCAGGTCATCTCAAACTGCGAAAATATATCTTGTGCTGACTCATGAATTGCTATTCAAAATGCAATAATCTGACAACCCTATGATTGGAAAAGCAGTTCTTTATTCCATTATATCAATTCTCCAATAAACATATCATAATAGCCTAATTACGCTAATAATCTGTTTCATTGTAACCTGTCCCCATAGTGGAGAATAGAAATAATAATATAAAACAATTAATAAAGAATCTTACAGTGCCCCTATGTGGTAGGTTAGATGGGTGACATTGAAGCTGACACAGTGATTTATCCAGGGTGCATCTATGCTAAAGAATTAATGCAGTTTGACACAACTTTAACTGCCATGGCTCAGTGCTATGGAAACCTGGTACTTGTAGTTAGGTGAGGCACTAGCACTCTTTGGCAGAGATGGCTAAACATCTTGTAAAATACAGCTCCCATGATCCCATAGCATT
The DNA here is from genome assembly GCA_030556195.1 of Anolis apletophallus. NCBI lineage: Eukaryota > Metazoa > Chordata > Lepidosauria > Squamata > Anolidae > Anolis > Anolis apletophallus. The sequence goes on along the minus strand of JARBWK010000003.1, from coordinate 44,228,660 downwards.
GAGTTATGGTAGTTAAAATGGTATCAAATTACATTGGTTCTACAGATGCAACACTGAATAAGGGATTTCCTGGCTTGAAGATCACTTTGATAGCTCCTGCGTTAAATCATCTCTAATTAGAAAAATCATATTTCAGCTTCTTATGTGCTAGTTAACAATTGTTCCTGGACATGTTCCCATATCCTTTCTTCTCATTAGGAAATTTGTCAGGCCCAAAAGAACCATTACAAAGCAACTGATGGTTAATCTATACAAATTTTGTCTATAAAACTAAATTATTGCTCATTTGTAACAATGCTTGTTACCACTAATAATTACTCAGTAAGTTTTTGACTAATTAAAGCTATTTGAACCTACTGTTGACTTGATTGGCAAGCAATGGGCTTGTTTCTATAGCAATAACTAGTTTTTAAAAGTTGCCTTCACTATTAAAGTTAATCCCCTGAGATTCAGATTCTGGCACAGGTCAGCTGACCAAGCCTACAAGCTAATTATATCAAGTAACCGTCAATTGCTTGGATACATTAGATACATTTTCATGTGCTCCTTGTATAATCACCAAAATGTATTAAGAACTCCAGTTTTACCTGTTTCATAGTATTGAAGTCAAAATTTAAAAGCTATGGACTCCAGTTAAGGAGTGTCCTGCCTGGTAAGCTACGCTAACCGGCTGCCAATGCTCACTGACTAGAGAGAGACCCACCAGGGTAAATACAAGTGACAGATGCTCTTTATTACAATCTGCAGAAAGGATGCAATGTACAGATAAATATGCCAAAATATACAAACACAACCATATTGTTGTGTTTATACACTGGGCCTGGTCGTTCGTCACCGCCCCCTGAAGCCTGGAAGCCTGGAAGCCTGGGAGGAGCCTCCGGCGGAAGGCACAAGGGCGTCCTGGGAGGCGGAGACGCCGGCGCAGCAGGAAGAGCTCCCGAGAAAGGACATTCACCAGAAGTCCTCCCAGCCCAACCAGTTCCAGAGCAGCCAGGTGCCGCAGAGGGGGGACTCCCAGTGCCCCTGGAACTAAGAGGACCTTTGAATTTTCTTCTGGACCCTGAGCGGGAGAGGTCCGCGAGATTGGCCTTGATGCATCCAGGAGGTTCCTTGCTAGAACCTTCTGGAATGCCAACTACAGACGTAGAGTGTCCCGCTGGCGAACCCCAACCCAGGAGATCTGACATCCTGGTGAGGGGAGATCGGACCCACAGGCTTGTGGTGACTGTCTCCCAATGGATCTGGTGACTCTAAGGACACTGTTGGACTTGTGGGACCCTCCTAGGCTCCCCTCGTTCAATGGTCGAGCCACTGTTGGCTTGACCTCTGGATAGCTCACTGACCCATGTGGTCACGAGCCCTGGTCTCCCCTCCCCTGCCTTAGATGTAGTACCTCCCTTTTGTTTTGTATCGTATTATTCGGGTATTATGTATTTTATGTCAAACTGTAAACCGCTCCGAGCCTTGGGGAGTGGCGGTATAGGAAGTTTGAAGAATAAATAAATAAATAAATATTGGTAAGTGTAACCATTTTATACAGTAAAAACCTATTCACTAATATTGTCTCTGTTTAATTTTTCTTCCCCAATTGGTGGAGGGAGTGGTTAGGAAGCACAGTCCATATTTGGAGGGTTTAAGATGAAATTCTGAAGACAATGGGTGTCCAGTTATGGAGATGTATCTACAGGTATGTAGATACAGAGTCCAGGATGCCAGGGACAATGAGTGATGATTTCCCCCGTCGGTTCTCAGGCTGTTCAAATAAAGAAATGTCCCATTTGGATGTCTGGGTGATGAAAAGTCCTTTGTGCTGGGTTTGTATAGCTGATGGCTTGGCTGCACATGGGGCAATTTATTTATTTATTTATTTATTTATTGTTCCTTCTTGTATTCCGCTCCTCCCAGCAGGCTCGGGGCGGATAACATCATAAAAACCGGCTAACATGTAGCATTCATGTTGCCGTACAATAAAACAGCATAAAACAACATAAAAATAAAACAACATTGGTCCCAAGTTTAACAAGTGTGTCAAGCCATGGCATTCCAGGGTCCGGGTACTAGTCAAAGGATGAGTACATTTGGCTTATTCAGCCTAGCCAAAGGCCAGTTTAAACAGGGCGGTCTTACAGGCCCTGCGGAACGGAATGAGCTCCGTGGCGCACGGGACATCCTCTGGGAGAGAGTTCCAGAGTACAGGAGCCGCCACGGAGAAGGCCCTCTACCTGGTCGCGGACAGAGTGGCAGGTACGGACTGATGGAACCAGAAGGAGATTAGACTCCCTGAATGTAGTGATCTCGGGTACGTATGGGGCAAGGCGGTCCCTCAGGTACGCAGGCCCTAGGCCGTGTAGAGCCTTAAAGGTTAACACCAACACCTTGAAGGCAGTTCGGTGCTCAACAGGCAGCCAGTGCAGCTGCCGAAGGATGGGCGTAATATGCTCCTTACCGACGTTCCGCGTCAGCAAGCGAGCTGCGGCATTCTGCACCAGCTTGAGTTTCGAACTGTCGCCAAGGGAAGGCCAACGTAGGGCGTTACAGTAGTCTAATCTCGAGATGACCGTCGCTTGGATCACCGTGGCCAGATCGTCCCTGGAGAGGTAGGTGTGCCAGTCGCCTAGCCTGGCGTAGGTGGAAGAATGACGCCCTGCTGGCCGCAGAGACCTGGGTCTCCATGGTCAGCAGGGGTCCAACTGAACACCTAAGCTCTTAACAACAGGCGACGGGTTAAGCCGTTCACCGTCCAGGGTAAGGCAACCCACCCACCCCAGGCCGGCGGGCCACAAGATCTCCGTCTTCGACGGGTTCACCTTCAGCCGGCTGGCCCGCAGCCAACCAGTCACGGCTTCAAGGCACTGATGGAAACAATCGGGTACAGTGTCCGGCCTGCCGTCCATTCTCAGCAAGAAGCTGGGTGTCATCAGCGTACTGATAACACTCCAGACCAAAGTCGCGGGCCAGCTGGGCCAGGGGCATATACACGTTGAATAATAAGGGGGAGAGGATGGCCCCCTGGGGACCCACAATCAAGTGAGATCTCCGGGGCCTCCCGCCCCCCTCCACACGTTGTCCCCGGCCCGGAGGAAGGAGGCCACCCATTTAAGGCGGTCCCCGACCCCGGCGTCGGCTAAGCGGTGGGTTAACAGGCGTGATCTACAG
>JARBWK010000003.1:44173798-44225404 GCA_030556195.1 Anolis apletophallus | reverse complement strand
TGCAATTTGCAGTGTTATTCAAAAACTTTTTCTATGAATTATGGGTTATGTAGTATCTCTGTGCCTCTGCAATTCTGGATTCTGGGTTCTGGGATCTGGGCTCATAACCTCTTCGTCGTTGAGTATTTATGTCACAGCGGATAGGCAACAGAAATATAGAAGTTTAATTCCCCATCGGCCCAAAAACTCCAGTCTCTGTTCGTGTGAATAATGAAACTCTCATTCAATTCACAAGGTAAATATATAACTTTGTATTGAATTGTATTTAACGATAACTGACAAAACATCGAAAAACAACAGCCATCACAGCTACCTTTCTAAACATCCTTTCCTCACAGATATTAAATCCCAACTGACAAATCCCAACGGTCACTTTGTAACTGACATTCCTCAAGGTTCCATTTAGCAGTCTTGAGACAGCGCCATCTGGTGTCAAACATGTCACACTGCAGGTCATCTCAAACTGCGAAAATATATCTTGTGCTGACTCATGAATTGCTATTCAAAATGCAATAATCTGACAACCCTATGATTGGAAAAGCAGTTCTTTATTCCATTATATCAATTCTCCAATAAACATATCATAATAGCCTAATTACGCTAATAATCTGTTTCATTGTAACCTGTCCCATAGTAGAATAGAAATAATAATATAAAACAATTAATAAAGAATCTTACAGTGCCCCTATGTGGTAGGTTAGATGGGTGACATTGAAGCTGACACAGTGATTTATCCAGGGTGCATCTATGCTAAAGAATTAATGCAGTTTGACACAACTTTAACTGCCATGGCTCAGTGCTATGGAAACCTGGTACTTGTAGTTAGGTGAGGCACTAGCACTCTTTGGCAGAGATGGCTAAACATCTTGTAAAATACAGCTCCCATGATCCCATAGCATTGAGTTATGGTAGTTAAAATGGTATCAAATTACATTGGTTCTACAGATGCAACACTGAATAAGGGATTTCCTGGCTTGAAGATCACTTTGATAGCTCCTGCGTTAAATCATCTCTAATTAGAAAAATCATATTTCAGCTTCTTATGTGCTAGTTAACAATTGTTCCTGGACATGTTCCCATATCCTTTCTTCTCATTAGGGAAATTTTTCAGGCCCAAAAGAACCATTACAAAGCAACTGATGGTTAATCTATACAAATTTTGTCTATAAAACTAAATTATTGCTCATTTGTAACAATGCTTGTTACCACTAATAATTACTCAGTAAGTTTTTGACTAATTAAAGCTATTTGAACCTACTGTTGACTTGATTGGCAAGCAATGGGCTTGTTTCTATAGCAATAACTAGTTTTTTAAAAGTTGCCTTCACTATTAAAGTTAATCCCCTGAGATTCAGATTCTGGCACAGGTCAGCTGACCAAGCCTACAAGCTAGTTATATCAAGTAACCGTCAATTGCTTGGATACATTAGATACATTTTCATGTGCTCCTTGTATAATCACCAAAATGTATTAAGAACTCCAGTTTTACCTGTTTCATAGTATTGAAGTCAAAATTTAAAAGCTATGGACTCCAGTTAAGGAGTGTCCTGCCTGGTAAGCTACGCTAACCGGCTGCCAATGCTCACTGACTAGAGAGAGAGACCCACCAGGGTAAATACAAGTGACAGATGCTCTTTATTACAATCTGCAGAAAGGATGCAATGTACAGATAAATATGCCAAAATATACAAACACAACCATATTGTTGTGTTTATACACTGGGCCTGGTCGTTCGTCACCGCCCCCTGAAGCCTGGAAGCCTGGAAGCCTGGGAGGAGCCTCCGGCGGAAGGCACAAGGGCGTCCTGGGAGGCGGAGACGCCGGCGCAGCAGGAAGAGCTCCCGAGAAAGGACATTCACCAGAAGTCCTCCCAGCCCAACCAGTTCCAGAGCAGCCAGGTGCCGCAGAGGGGGACTCCCAGAGCCCCTGGAACTAAGAGGACCTTTGAATTTTCTTCTGGACCCCTGGAGCGGGAGAGGTCCGCGAGGATTGGCCTTGATGCATCCAGGAGGTTCCTTGCTAGAACCTTCTGGAATGCCAACTACAGACGTAGAGTGTCCCCGCTGGCGAACCCCCAACCCAGGAGATCTGACATCCTGGTGAGGGGGAGATCGGACCCACAGGCTTGTGGTGACTGTCTCCCAATGGATCTGGTGACTCTAAGGACACTGTTGGACTTGTGGGACCCTCCTAGGCTCCCCTCGTTCAATGGTCGAGCCACTGTTGGCTTGACCTCTGGATAGCTCACTGACCCATGTGGTCACGAGCCCTGGTCTCCCCTCCCCTGCCTTAGATGTAGTACCTCCCTTTTGTTTTGTATCGTATTATTCGGGTATTATGTATTTTATGTCAAACTGTAAACCGCTCCGAGCCTTCGGGGAGTGGCGGTATAGGAAGTTTGAAGAATAAATAAATAAATAAATATTGGTAAGTGTAACCATTTTTATACAGTAAAAACCTATTCACTAATATTGTCTCTGTTTAATTTTTCTTCCCCAATTGGTGGAGGGCGTGGTTAGGAAGCACAGTCCATATTTGGAGGGTTTAAGATGAAATTCTGAAGACAATGGGTGTCCAGTTATGGAGATGTATCTACAGGTATGTAGATACAGAGTCCAGGATGCCAGGGACAATGAGTGATGATTTCCCGAGTCGGTTCTCAGGCTGTTCAAATAAAGAAATGTCCCATTTGGATGTCTGGGTGATGAAAAGTCCTTTGTGCTGGGTTTGTATAGCTGATGGCTTGGCTGCACATGGGGCAATTTATTTATTTATTTATTTATTGTTCCTTCTTGTATTCCGCTCCTCCCAGCAGGCTCGGGGCGGATAACATCATAAAAACCGGCTAACATGTAGCATTCATGTTGCCGTACAATAAAACAGCATAAAACAACATAAAAATACAACATTGGTCCCAAGTTTAACAAGTGTGTCAAGCCATGGCATTCCAGGGTCCGGGTACTAGTCAAAGGATGAGTACATTTGGCTTATTCAGCCTAGCCAAAGGCCAGTTTAAACAGGGCGGTCTTACAGGCCCTGCGGAACGGAATGAGCTCCGTGGCGGCACGGACATCCTCTGGGAGAGAGTTCCAGAGTACAGGAGCCGCCACGGAGAAGGCCCTCTACCTGGTCGCGGACAAGTGGCAGGTACGGACTGATGGAACCAGAAGGAGATTAGACTCCCCTGAATGTAGTGATCTCGGGGGTACGTATGGGGCAAGGCGGTCCCTCAGGTACGCAGGCCCTAGGCCGTGTAGAGCCTTAAAGGTTAACACCAACACCTTGAAGGCAATTCGGTACTCAACAGGCAGCCAGTGCAGCTGCCGAAGGATGGGCGTAATATGCTCCCTTACCGACGTTCCCGTCAGCAAGCGAGCTGCGGCATTCTGCACCAGCTTGAGTTTCCGAACTGTCGCCAAGGGAAGGCCAACGAGGGCGTTACAGTAGTCTAATCTCGAGATGACCGTCGCTTGGATCACCGTGGCCAGATCGTCCCTGGAGAGGTAGGGTGCCAGTCGCCTAGCCTGACGTAGGTGGAAGAATGACGCCCTGCTGGCCGCAGAGACCTGGGTCTCTATGGTCAGCAGGGGGTCCAACTGAACACCTAAGCTCTTAACAACAGGCGACGGGTTAAGCCGTTCACCGTCCAGGGTAGGCAACCGGCACCCACCCCCCCCAGGCCGGCCGGGCCACAAGATCTCCGTCTTCGACGGGTTCACCTTCAGCCGGCTGGCCCGCAGCCAACCAGTCACGGCTTCAAGGCACTGATGGAAACAATCGGGTACGGTGTCCGGCCTGCCGTCCATTCTCAGCAGAAGCTGGGTGTCATCCGCATACTGATAACACTCCAGACCAAAGTCGCGCCAGGCCAGCTGGGGGCGCATATACACGTTGAATAATAAGGGGGAAAGGATGGCCCCCTGGGGGACCCCACAATCAAGAGAGGATCTCCCGGAGACCTCCCCGCCCCCCTCCACACGTTGTCCCCGGCCCCGGAGGAAGGAGGCCACCCATTTAGGCGGTCCCCCGACCCGGCGTCGGCTAAACGGTGGGTTAACAGAGCGTGATCTACAGTATCGAAAGCTGCCGTCAGATCTAACAAGACGAGCAGTGCCGATCCACCCTGGCCCAGCTGGCGGCGAAGTTGGTCTGTAATGGCGACAAGCACGGTCTCCGTCCCATGCCCAATACGGAAGCCGGACTGGTAGGGATCAAGTCCAGCTGTGTCTTCCAAGAACCGCTGCAGCTGATCCGCTGCTGCCCTCTCAATTACCTTGCCTAAAAAGGCAAGTTGGAAACTGGCCGGTAATTGAGGGAGCCGAAGGATCTAAGTTCGGCTTCTTCAGCAGCGGTCTCACCATTGCCTCTTTTAATCCCCCGGAAGACTCCTTGCTCAAGGGAGCTATTTATGATCGTGCCTAGGGGCCTCGTAGCCCCTCCCGGCAAGTTCTAACAAGCCAGGAGGGGCACGGGTCGAGGGAGCATGTAGTTGGTCTAGCTGCAGCAAGTAACTTGTCGACAGCTGCTGCGTCCAGCAATTGGAAACGGGTGAAGGTGGGCCCGCCGAGTGGCGGCGGGTCTCGAGTTCGCTAACTGTATCAAATGTGGCTGGAGTGTCCGGCGGAGGGTCGAAATCTTGTCGGTGAAATAACTCTGAAAAGCCTCAGCGGAGGGAGCCAAACCCCTATCATTTGGGACAGTTGGGATTGCTGTCAGCGACCGAATTATCCTAAACAATTGCGCTGGGCGCGAGTTTGCCGACTCTATCAAGGAAGAGTAGTAGACTTTTTTGGCTTCCTTGATAGCATGCTCATAAACCTCTTTGAACTGTTTATAAGCCGATTTCGACACTTCGTCGCGGAGACTCCGCCACACGTCCTCTAGCTGTCTCCGCCTCCGCTTCATCGCCCGCAACTCCTCGGTAAACCAAGGCGAGCGATTCCTGCGGGGGGGAGAGAGAGCGCCTGGGGGCGATCTCGTCTAGGGCCGTGGAAAGACTGGCGTTCCAGTAGTCCACTTGCCCGTCGACTGAGTCGCTGGGAAGTTCCCATTCCCTTAGAGCATTCAGGAACCTAGTGGGTTCCATAAGTCTCCTCGGGCGAACCAAAATAGGTTCGGCGCCCTTACCGGGAGGGGGGGCCACCCCCAGCCGGACTTCCAGGACCCTGTGATCCGACCATGGAACCTCCATAATGGAGGCTAGGGTCACACTAATTCCGGCAGCGAAGATTAGATCCAGGGTGTGCCCGGCCTGATGCGTGGGACCGGTCTTACAAAGTGAGAGTCCTAGTGCCTCCATGGTAGACACCAGGTCCACGGCTGCCGTTGAGGGGGTATCGGCGTGGACATTGAAGTCCCCCAAGACAACAAGCTTAGGGAATCTCAATGCCCACTCCGCGACCACCTCCAGCAGCCTAGGCAGGCTCCCCGCCGGTGCGTTGGGTGCACGGTACACCAGCAGGAAGGCTACACTCTCACTAAGGTCCCACACCAGACCCGCGCACTCCATCCCCGGAATGTTCGCCGTCGGAATCGTCCTGGAATTAAAAGTGTCTCGGCTAAGGATGGTGACCCCTCCCCCCCGCCTCTCTGTCCTCATCTGATAACTGGCCACAAACCCAGGAGATGCCACCTCGTGCATAACGACCTCGTCCCCCTCCTGGAGCCATGTTTCTGTCAAACAGGCTAGATCGATCTCTCTCTCCAGGAGGAAGTCCCGGATGGTCCCGGTCTGGTTACGCACGGACCTGGTGTTGGCCAGGATCAGAGTCGGAGGAGAGGTACTAGGGAACTCCGCATCTGCGTGCCTGGGGATAGCTCGTAGGTCAGAAGGCGGACGAGCCTCTCTATGTCTCCTCCGCCTTCTCTCATTAGGCCTACGTCTACCGTCCCAATTGCCCCTACCCGAGATCACACGTATTGCCCGCCCCCGCTCTACATCTTCCCCCGGGACCCCTAGGTATCCGGCCTTCTGCCCTCCCTCCGAAAAGGGGGGGGCGCGCCGGTGGTGTCCTTCCTTCCCCATGGGGCAACGGGTTACAGATGGAAGCTGAGGTGCTCTTCTCTCAGCACAGTCTTGTATTGTCCGCGGTGGTAAGGCGGGGTCTTGCTCCCCGTCCAATAGTTCACCAAGATCACCAGTTTGCTTGGGTTGGGAAGGTGGAGGTATAGGGCCAGGGGTTTCTCCCCGATTCCCATTACCGAAACCCGCTCCCCAAAAGGTCCTTGTCCTGAACCGCCCCCTCCCGGGGCTCGCCATGGTCCTGGCAGTGGGGCCATTGATGTCATTACATCCTCCCCTCTGCCTTCCTGATGGGCCCAGGCCCAGGCACTGGCTCTTCACGGTGGACTGTGCGGCCACATCCAACCCTCCATGGGGGTTGTTGGCCTGGGGCAGCAGAATAGCGGTGGTTGAATCCATTCGTAACTCTTGGCCACGAGTTGAAGATGGGCCCTCCCGATATACTACCTGTTGGTAGTTGGTCTGTGGCGGTGCAGTATGGCCTCCCGCCCCTAGATGGGAATCATAAGTTCATCGGCTGGAGTTGTTTGTTTCTGCTTGAGGCACATGAGAACATTCCTGGGGGGCCGAGGTCTCTGCCCTGGTCAGGCAGAGTTGAAAAAGTCAATGCAGCTTGTCTTTCTTTAATATTCTCAAAAAGATAAAATGTATTGCATAAAAGAGTTAGGAAAGGGAGGCAACAAATCAGGTAAATCATATTAGCTATATCTGAATCTTATCCATTATCTAACCAGTGTCCAACTTATGCACACATGCGCATGTAAGGATCAGCAGAAAGTATTTTGTAATTAATGAATCTTTGATGATCCTCTTTATCTGCGGATTTGCCCATCCCATGAGTTTAGGAAATTCAACAGGGGGTAATGAATCCTTGGCTTGTCCCGGCAGGAATCATAATTTGATTATTATATAAATAATGTGAAAATATTATATCAGATGGGCATAGACATATAGGAAATACTGGGGTAGGGGATAAAACAGGCAGGAAGATTGCAGAAATGGACACATTGGGGAGGGAAAATGATACATCTTATCAAAAGGAGATTGGGGCTTTTCAGAGATCCACTACTGCAGACTCAGTTTGCTCGTGCGCTAGTACAAATCAGCATGTATCTGTGGATTGTTAGTAAAAAGGAATGAAGGCATATATATTGGGAATTGGGTTTGGAGGGGGGTCTGCTGCTGTTGGTACATTGTGGGGCTGCGGAGACCTTGCAGAACTTGGGGAACGGAAACATTTTTATTCATTTGTCATGGATGTCCTTGGTGGACTATAAATCCTTGCGGTGGGGAGTGCATTGTTTGACCACAGTATCTCATGGGGTACAATGGACTTGAGAATTGCCTAAATCCTGTAAATCTAAACTTTGTTCAGATAGCAATATCATCACCTTGATAATATCTTAGGAAAAAGCTTTTTAAAAAGTTAAATTTGATACTTAAACTTCATCCATACCACATTGCATACCACATTGATGTACTTTTTTGTGTTTTATTGCGTTGAGTGTTTTTATTGTGTTGAGTGTTTTTATGGTGTTTTATTCTGTTTTAGTTTTGAATTTTGTGTAAGTCACCCCGAGCCACCCGGAAGTGGCGGCTCACAAGTTTAAATAATAAATAAATAAATAAATAAAATCCATGTCATGATGTAATGATTATGATAAATAACCTAGCAATACCTTTTGCTATCAGTTAAACATAAAAATTACACAATAAAAGGTATTTTATGAAAGAACCATGCTATGCCTTGTTGCCCTTCTCCATCTCACAAACCCCAAGCTATTTCTGAGACAGCACCATAGGATTTACTTCCCTTTGGATGCAAAGATCCTAGAGCAGGGGTGCTCATTAGGTAGCTCGGGAGCTACTAGTAGATCTTCGGCCCTCTTCCAGGTGATCTTCAGGCCTCACCAGCCGGATGGGGCACTCCTGCCATGTGCGCGCATACCCTGCGCGCACATGTGCTCCTGCTGCTGGCTTCCGCTCTCGCGGTGCTTCTTTCACCTGCGGGGCATTGCAGGAAGAAAGCACGAGGCGGGGCCTCTGGAGGGAGCGCCCTGCCTCTCTCTCATCCAGAAGCAGCTGTGCAGCCTCCGTTGCCAGCGAGACAGGCAGGGCGGAGCGCTCCCTCTGGATGCCCCACCTCGTGATTTCTCCTTCCTGCAATGCCCCGCAGGCGGAAGAAGCACTGTGTGGGCGGAAAAAGCAGCAGGAGCACGCGCAGTGGCAAGAGCGCATGGCGGCGGGAGCGCACGGTGGCGGGGGCAGGTAGATCTTTTGGACTTGGTTGCTTTAAGAGTAGCTCGCTGAAAAAGTGTGAGCACCCCTGTCCTAGAGTATTCCAAAACCTATTTTTCTAAAGAACTTACAATATGTTCATAGGCACCCCAGCAAGTGATTACCCCTAATCCTCAAACAGTCATATTTACAGACTTGTCCTCTTCCAAGGTTGCAACACAGTTTTAGCCAACTGTAGATGACCTGTAGTTCTTTTCTCCTCGGGGAAAATGAACTCAGACTGTTTTTCTACGTGCTTTGTTTTTTTCTGCTCTTTTTATTCAAACTCTTATTCAGAGATTCCCAGCTTCCTGTGGAGCAGTGGTTTGACTGTTGTACTTCTGGTTTAGTGGTGTAATGCCATTCCCCTGCAGTTCTGCAGCTCTTGATTTTTTTAAAAAATCAAAGCAATTTCAGAATTCCAGCAACATTTAAATAGATGTTGTTGTTTTTCTTGAAAATCTTTTAATTATGAATTTGTGCAAGGGGATTGAGGGGGGAGAGGAAAAGCCAGGACAGTCTTCTGTACCAACTTGCTAGCATAGAAACAGATCCTGGATCACCATACCAGCTAAGTAGCAGGACTGTGAAATAATCAGGGCTATTTAGGGGGTCTACCAAGAACTGAGGATGGGTATGTTGTGGGAGGTGGCAAACTAGTAATAGGTTCCATATGGCATCTTGTGATAGGAACCATCACCAAAAGTGACTGTCTTGCTTCAGTGATGTTTTCCCCCAGATGAGATAAACAAGAACAGAAGGGCTGGTCTCCAGAGCAGTTTGAAAATAAATAATTTTGTGTGAAAGCACTGTAGTGGAAGATAAAGCTTATTTTCTTTTCTGTGAAAGCAGACCATTATTTAGTAGGCTGCTCATAATCCAAACAATTCTGCTGCACACCATGCTACAAAAACAGTGAAGAAACCTTTTGTGCTGCCTAGTGCCACAGTATAATGGTAAAAACAATCTCTGCCTTGAACTGTTAAGACTCCCAGTTTAGAAATCTAAAGGACAAAATAAGTGCATGCCACAGTCTGACTGTGCAAGCCATGTGGTCAAGTCATTTCTTCTCAAACTGTCCTTTTGAACCCCAGTCTAAAGATCAGTTTATGAGGCATAATCCATAGAAAGAAATATGCAGAGGAATCTACTGCTGTGTAAATCTAGCAATGAGAAACACTTGAAGGGTGGAATACTCTCCCACCATCCTTGGGCATGCAGTATCAGCACACCAGTAGTCTGTGACCTCAAATTTCGGTGGTATTAATTTCAGAATATAATAGCTTTCTCAGAACAGATATGCAAACACCCTCACATAGACAGTGCCCTTTCTGAGACCAATATTACGTTAAATCAATATGTTATGCGACGTCCACTTTACCCAGCAAACTACAGTTAAAACAAGCAAAATAACATACAATAAAATATCAAAGACCACATTTTTTAAAAACAGCATGAAATCAATACACACAAATTGTGTGAGGGGGAAAATAAAAACAACTGAATTTGCCATAAAGTGCCCACTAAGTTTATTCATACTGTTGTTGTTACCACCATATTTACCTGAATCTAATGCTCACCTATTTTGGCTAAATTACATACCTCAAAGTGAGGTGTGCATTAGATTTGATGGCACATTGTATTCATGCATGTAAATCCGCCTGTACCCCTCCATCAGGCTAAGACTGGTGAAGCAGAAACTCAACAAATGTGGGAACAGAGCAATCAATAAAGATAGTCTATATTATATCCATTTACTTGTAATACATAGAAGTATACCAAATGCATCATAGGGTAAACAACTCACTGTATGTGCAACCAATGTATAAGGCACCACATATACACCATATATACCATATATACAAAACCTGCACACTTAAACAGATCCTGGAGAATCACTTCAAATTCAGAGTCACGAATCCAAGGTAAGTAGTAAGAAGTGTAAACAGTACCAGAGTACTGTGAACTGGAGGAAGTCTCAAATGTGGACAAAGTGAAGAGGATAATAATCCTAGCAGATGGATAATTCCACGAATTTGCAGGTAAGTGGCGCTCCTAAATGATGAACCAAGAAGTCGCAGGTAAGTGGCACGTGGTAGTTGCTGTGAATCGAAACCCAAGTGACTAGAAATAAGTAGGACGCCTGATAGAAAACAATCCCGAAGTCAGGCACTGGCAAAATGCCACCAGCAAAATCAAGTTCAATGTGGGAGAGGGTAGGAACACAGCCAAAAGCTCGCCAGTAGCTCGCTGAAAAAGTGTGAGCACCCCTGTCCTAGAGTATTCCAAAACCTATTTTTCTAAAGAACTTACAATATGTTCATAGGCACCCCAGCAAGTGATTACCCCTAATCCTCAAACAGTCATATTTACAGACTTGTCCTCTTCCAAGGTTGCAACACAGTTTTAGCCAACTGTAGATGACCTGTAGTTCTTTTCTCCTCGGGGAAAATGAACTCAGACTGTTTTTCTACGTGCTTTGTTTTTTTCTGCTCTTTTTATTCAAACTCTTATTCAGAGATTCCCAGCTTCCTGTGGAGCAGTGGTTTGACTGTTGTACTTCTGGTTTAGTGGTGTAATGCCATTCCCCTGCAGTTCTGCAGCTCTTGATTTTTTTAAAAAATCAAAGCAATTTCAGAATTCCAGCAACATTTAAATAGATGTTGTTGTTTTTCTTGAAAATCTTTTAATTATGAATTTGTGCAAGGGGATTGAGGGGAGAGGAAAAGCCAGGACAGTCTTCTGTACCAACTTGCTAGCATAGAAACAGATCCTGGATCACCATACCAGCTAAGTAGCAGGACTGTGAAATAATCAGGGCTATTTAGGGGGGGGGGGGGTCTACCAAGAACTGAGGATGGGTATGTTGTGGGGAGGTGGCAAACTAGTAATAGGTTCCATATGGCATCTTGTGATAGGAACCATCACCAAAAGTGACTGTCTTGCTTCAGTGATGTTTTCCCCCAGATGAGATAAACAAGAACAGAAGGGCTGGTCTCCAGAGCAGTTTGAAAATAAATAATTTTGTGTGAAAGCACTGTAGTGGAAGATAAAGCTTATTTTCTTTTCTGTGAAAGCAGACCATTATTTAGTAGGCTGCTCATAATCCAAACAATTCTGCTGCACACCATGCTACAAAAACAGTGAAGAAACCTTTTGTGCTGCCTAGTGCCACAGTATAATGGTAAAAACAATCTCTGCCTTGAACTGTTAAGACTCCCAGTTTAGAAATCTAAAGGACAAAATAAGTGCATGCCACAGTCTGACTGTGCAAGCCATGTGGTCAAGTCATTTCTTCTCAAACTGTCCTTTTGAACCCCAGTCTAAAGATCAGTTTATGAGGCATAATCCATAGAAAGAAATATGCAGAGGAATCTACTGCTGTGTAAATCTAGCAATGAGAAACACTTGAAGGGTGGAATACTCTCCCACCATCCTTGGGCATGCAGTATCAGCACACCAGTAGTCTGTGACCTCAAATTTCGGTGGTATTAATTTCAGAATATAATAGCTTTCTCAGAACAGATATGCAAACACCCTCACATAGACAGTGCCCTTTCTGAGACCAATATTACGTTAAATCAATATGTTATGCGACGTCCACTTTACCCAGCAAACTACAGTTAAAACAAGCAAAATAACATACAATAAAATATCAAAGACCACATTTTTTAAAAACAGCATGAAATCAATACACACAAATTGTGTGAGGGGGAAAATAAAAACAACTGAATTTGCCATAAAGTGCCCACTAAGTTTATTCATACTGTTGTTGTTACCACCATATTTACCTGAATCTAATGCTCACCTATTTTGGCTAAATTACATACCTCAAAGTGAGGTGTGCATTAGATTTGATGGCACATTGTATTCATGCATGTAAATCCGCCTGTACCCCTCCATCAGGCTAAGACTGGTGAAGCAGAAACTCAACAAATGTGGGAACAGAGCAATCAATAAAGATAGTCTATATTATATCCATTTACTTGTAATACATAGAAGTATACCAAATGCATCATAGGGTAAACAACTCACTGTATGTGCAACCAATGTATAAGGCACCACATATACACCATATATACCATATATACAAAACCTGCACACTTAAACAGATCCTGGAGAATCACTTCAAATTCAGAGTCACGAATCCAAGGTAAGTAGTAAGAAGTGTAAACAGTACCAGAGTACTGTGAACTGGAGGAAGTCTCAAATGTGGACAAAGTGAAGAGGATAATAATCCTAGCAGATGGATAATTCCACGAATTTGCAGGTAAGTGGCGCTCCTAAATGATGAACCAAGAAGTCGCAGGTAAGTGGCACGTGGTAGTTGCTGTGAATCGAAACCCAAGTGACTAGAAATAAGTAGGACGCCTGATAGAAAACAATCCCGAAGTCAGGCACTGGCAAAATGCCACCAGCAAAATCAAGTTCAATGTGGGAGAGGGTAGGAACACAGCCAAAAGTTGGCGAATCGCCACAAATCGGTAGAGTCCATAATGGATAAGAGCAGGAAAAGCACAGCTAGAAGCCGTTTCCTGTCCAGCCGATGGGATAAGGTAGATACAATAGGGGCCCCCAGAAGTGCCCATTTCACCCTCACATGAGAGCCTTATCAAGGCAGGAGTATTACAATAGTTAGTTGACGGCGTCCATTTCGAAATACAGCCAAAAATTCTGCAATAAAATACATAGTACAATAAAAGAAACTACAAACAACCCAAAAATAGGTAGCATAATATCAAGTATACACTTCCGCTATATTATATAGAGTGCATATATCAATAGGAGGATACAAGTCAATACATACCCAGAATCATGCACATAATAGTTATAAAGTCAGAATATATGCGGTATGTCATCTAAGAGGTGAAACAAAGATAAGACATAAGCTCCCATATAAGGGTTTCTAGAACAAAAGAACCAGTGAAATTAGTTCAAGATATTAGGAATGCTGAGTGGATCGTTTTACCCTGAGGGTGACTCAGCAGCTAGGATCATTATCCACCTACTTTCAGCCCTAATCAACATTTTTTTGACATCAGAGTGGGGATTAGTGTTAAATTTCTCTAACACCTGCACTCTCATAGAGTTAGTGTCATGTCTTGAAGTTTTTAAATGATCATACAGAATGGAATCGCTTGCCAAATTTTTGATTTTAGAATGGTGCTCACCAATTCTAAGTCTCAACGAACTTGAAGTTTGACCTATATATACCTTTTGATTAGGACAGGAAATGGAATATATGATTCCTAAAGAAGCACAAGTACCGAAGCATTTCAACTTACAGTAAAAGATCTCTTTTTGGCAGAACACTAAATCTCTTTATCAGTATTAATTAAATGAGAAATGGAGCAGTAGCCACATGGCCTCATGCCAGGTGAAAGGGAGCTACATGATGTGTTAAGTGTATGATCTGTATGAATGATGATGTCACCTATATTTTTAGTACGTTTATGAGTAATCATTGGTGGTTGCTCTGGTCCCTTAACTACCTGAGCCACCCCTCCTGTTCATATTCCATGTTTTTAAACTGTTGTACATTGTTCACCCTAGGGTTTTAACAAGTGCCCGGGCACCGCCGGTGGAGGGCGACTCACAAATATTAAAGTATTATTATTATTATTATTATTAATATCCAACACAAGTGACCAGTATCTGCGCACTATATGGGCAAGATCCTTACTGTGTGGAGTAAGGGGTCACACCAATCTCTGAGGACAGGGCCATAGCCAGGATTTTGATTCCGGGGGGGGGGGGGCTGAGTCTGGGTGAGAGAGGATCTACCCTAGCAAACATTTTGTGTCATTTATTTATTTATTTATTTATTATTTCAATTTGCTAAACCACCCTTCCCGAGGCTCAGGGCGGTTTCCAAACATATAAAACACATTGAGATAAAACATTCTAAAAACACCCTAAAAATACCATAACAATCATTTACAGACACATAAAATCACATAAAAACATACTAATCAGAGCAAAGCGGATTCAAGTAAAACAGTGGCAGCACAGCTAGGCGAGGATTGGCAGTTCAAGCACCGGTCAGACCAAATGCTTTCCTGAACAGCCAGGTCTTGCACGACCTACGGAAGGCCATCAGGTCCCTCAGGGCCCGCGTCTCGGCCGGCAGCGAGTTCCACAGAACCGGGGCAGCCACCGAGAACGCCCTCTGCCATGTGCTGGAGAGCCTATAAGTTTTCAGTCCTGGGACCTCAAGCATCATTATCCCAATACCCCCATGCATATGGGATATATTGAGCATAGTGATCAGATAATAATATGAATACACATAACAGTTTAAATAATGTACCAGTAAGGCCTTCTCGTGGACCACCCTGAGAATTGGGGGGGGGGGCTGAGCCCCTCCAGTCCCCCCTCTCCCCCCCCCCGGCTACATGCCTGTCTGAGGAGTGCATCTAGGAGAGGGTTGAAGGAGGGTCTCCTTAGGGATGGAATCAGCCCTATGTTTGGCTTTTAATATAATTGATAGGGGATAACCTCTCTGAGCAAAGTTGTTAAGTAAATTCTCACCCTCTCTAAGATAATCCATGGGTAAAGAGGAAGCTGGGAAAAGGGCAAATTATGTTTTAGTGAATGAGTATGAAAACTTGAGTAAATACGGTATATACCATGTATAGTCAGTAGGTGAGCTTTCTCCCCACAGCAATGGCAAAGCCAAAAGCCCCTAGAAAGGTCATAAAGTGAAAGCATGAAGAATATGTCCAAATGTTGTTTGCCATGGTATCTAATAAGCCAACTGTCTCTGAACATGAACGATCTGGCTAGACCCTGAAGCTGGCAGTACTTTGGGGGAGAGACCATGACAGTTTTCAACCTTAAGTAACTACTCATCTACAACAAGCCACCCAACATGAATAGAAAGAGAGACAAAAGACTGTTACAAAACCCGCTGTCCTCTCTGGTGTATCCACCCAATAGAATGAATACAGTTTGACACCTATTGAACTGCCATGACTCAGGGCACATCCAGACAGCACTTAATCACGGGTTTTAGTGAGGGGCACTTCAGGAGACAGACAGACCTGTTGGTCACGGGATTGCTGTCCCTGTTGTCCAGACTTGATGCTTTGTTCTGAGATTTAGAGGCTCCCAAGATGGCCACCACAGGACTCCCACCGAAAACTGGCAAGCTTTTTTTAATCTTGTGAGATGCGGATAGGCGAACATGCAGGGATTCTGATATATGGATAACTGCAAAATGTTCTGTTCTTTACCCTCCGGATGTTTCATGAACTATCTCTCACTGCTTTCTAATGTAATATGATAATTCTCTGTATTAGTCCATACTGGCAAAGTGGTTGTTAACAAATTACCTCCGCCATTTAAAATAAAATGTTTCCCTCTTCATTTAGGGTTATTTGAAGCAGAAGGACAGAAGGAAAAGCAGTCTAAAAAGGTGTTTAAAGCAGTGTTAAAAGGGTAATGCTAGCTGGCTGCATTTTTCCATGGCTGCCCCCAGACACTATGTTGTGAAAACAGGATGAAAGCCCAAGCAGCAGCATGGAAACTGCCTTAAACTCTGTGTGTGTGTGTGTGTGTGTGTGTGTAAAATTCAGCCAAATGGATCTTTAGCAGTAATCAAAAACATTTTAGTAGTGCTAGTAGCTGAGAACAGAATAGTACACGTCAATGATACTGTGGGAGACATGCCTCTTAAACAGCTCGTTTTGCATGAAGACAGAAAAGCAATTGTCCTTCACAGCCTCTCCCGATCTCTGCCTTCATCCAGTGTATCAAAGCCCCCTTTTGAGCTGCATTCAGCCTATGGCCAAAGCTTGTGACACTATTAAAAGCATTAGTTAATTCTTGTACTGTGTAGGAGGCCAAGAAATCACAGTTATGTGACAAGTGGACAACAGCTCAGCTAGTTCCACTTGCAGTCCCTTGAATTTAGTTTTTCTGTCCGCATGTTAGTGAGGGCTTCCAAGAAGATGGGTGAGGCAAGTGGAAAATGTTAGCTGCAATGAAATATTCATTATCTATTTCACCTGTGGAAATGCAGGATCTGTGCTAAACTCCACACTGAGCTTGACTAACCCCAAAAGCAAATCAGAGCATAATACAGTATGACCCCCTGCTCTGCCGGAGCAGACTCCATGGTTTCAACTACATGCGTCCAACAAAACATGTTTTGTTAGGAATCTTCTAGGTCCTCCGGGGCAACCCTACAGGATACTTCCACAGGAAGTTTCCATAGAATAACACTGGTGAGTTCCTAGTGGATATGTCTCTAGGAATGTTTAAGGTTCCCTAGTAGTGCTACCATATGCTAACTTCCAGCAGAATTTGTTCATTTCAATAGAGTTCACTATTACACATGGTTCTTTGTTTCCTCCACAGATATGCGGGGTCGTACTATACAGTATGGCAAGTGTAGAAACAATTTGCTACTTCCATGCTCTTTTTTAAAAAGCTATTCTCTCCTTTACTATATACACATTTCCAGAATTTCACGAATGAAACTGTCAATTGCTTTTCTTGTCTGGACTAGCCCAAAGGTAACAGAAACAGAAGAGAAAGATTGTTCACTTGGGATTCTTCTGTAAAAGCAGAAACATTGGAAACCATCTCTGCTTCCTGCAACTAAGCCTTTCAGTTGTTGATATCTTCAAAACGAGGCATATAAATTGATACGTATTTATTGAGGACAAAGTGCTATGAATTTTTGTTTCATTGTTCTTTATTTAACAATTTACAGGAAATACCTTTATAACATTCTGGCTGGCTCTCACCCTGTTCCCCACAATGTATTTTGAAGTTGTTCTTTGATTTAAGGCTTACAGTAGCTCAGCTTTGGAGCATGAGAAGGAAAGAAGGTTGCCATATTGCAAATTAGAGTAATGCAAATTATGCACGTTATTTGCTTCAGTTTTCTTCCATTCTGTTTCAGCGTTTGTACCACATTTCACAGTAACAGCACAACTAAGGCCCCTTGTATACTGACATATAAAATCCAGATTATCATCTTTGAACTGGATTATATGGCAGTGTGGATTCATATAATCCAGTACAAAGCAGATAATGTGGATTATCTGTTTTATCTTCTCTGTATTGTTCCAATTTTAGTATATGTGCTGCTGAAGCGGTTTTAATAATCTGGATTATGGCGCTGTAGGGCCTTTTCTACGGTGCCAATTTAAAATCCAGATAATCTGCTTTGAACGGAATGATATGGCAGTGTAGACTCTTATAATCCTGTCCAAAGCAGATAATCTGGATTATATGTTTTGATAATCTGAATTATATGACAGTGTAGAGGGGGCCGAAGAGAACCAGCCAAAAGTATCATTTAAAGTGCTGGCCTTGGAAGAGGGAGAGCCAAGTTCAAATCTCTGCTTGGTCATAGAATTTACTGTGTGACCTTGGGCCATCATTGCATCTCAACAAACTGTTTTACAGGGTTGTTAAAGTGCAGGGGTCAGGAATCTATGGCTCGGGAGCCAGATGTGGCTCTTTTCATGATTGCAACTGGCTCCCCAGAGCAGCCCGGGCCTTGTTTTCCCAGCATGCAACGGGGACGAGTGACGCAAATGCGCCGCGACTGCTGCTTCTGCGCCGCCATCGCCACCTCTTCCTCATCCCCTGCTGCTCTCGGGGCCCTGCGCCCTCTTCACTGGGGATGGTGGAGCCCAGCAGCAGCACCTCATCCTCGTCGTCCTCTTCCTCCTCTGCCACAGGCCTTGGGGAAGGCGGTGGAGGCAGGCCTGGCCCTGGCACTGCGGACCCAGCCTCGCTGCCCCCAGGGGACGCTGAGCTCATCAACCTCATAGTTGAGCAGCTCAAGAGCCGCTGCCTCTTCGATGCCTTCCAGAAGGACTGCCTCACTGACGTCAACACCAAGGTCCGCCTTGGCCCCGCATCCTTCTCCCCCTTCCTTTCTCTTCCTTTCTTTTTCCCTCTCTTTTTCTTTCATTCTTTTTCCTCCCTCTTTCCCCTTCCTTCTTTCCTCCATCCCTCTTCGTTCCTTCCTTCCTCTTCCATTCTTTCCTTCTCTCCTTCCTTTTCCCTCCCTCTCCCCCTTTGTTCCTTCCTCTTCTATTCTCCCCCCCAAGTCTTCCTTTCCTTCTCCTTCCTTTCTTTTCACTTCCCTTTCTCTCTCCTTTTTTCTTTTCTTCTTTTCCCTTCATTATTTTACTTTTTTCTCACCCCCTTTCCTTTCTTTTCCCCACCCTTTCCTTTCCTCCCTTCCCATTTCCTTCTTTCTTTTCCCGTCTCTCTCCTGTTTTTCTTTTCCCTTTCCATAGTTCGTTCTTCTTTTCTTTCTTCCTACCACCCTCCCTCCTTTATTTACTCTTTCTTTCTTTCTTTTCCCCTTCCTTCCATCTTCTCTTACTTCCCAGAGTCGTGAGCATGCCTTTTTCAGAGCCAGGTCTGAAGTGTCCAGTCATTCTGCCAGGGGAATCCTTTTCTCATAGTATGTACTAGGCATGAGAAAAAAGTTATGAAAATTAAATGATTCGGAAGGGATTCGTAAGAAATGCTACTTTTGAGTATTTCCGCATCTGGAACGCCAACCAGGAAGTGGACTTTCTTTATAGAACTTCAGGGGCCAGGATTTTCTTAAGTATCGTAATAAGGTCGTAAGGGGGGCACCCTCCTTCTCTTTCACCACCCTCCCGCCTCCCTTGCCAATAGGTATTGGCAAGGCAAGCCCTAAACTCACTCCTTCTTTCGGCTGGAAGCCTGGAAAAATGTAAACAGAGAGGTTTACTCATGAGTAAATCCGCAAAGGAGGGCACTTTGGATGAAGTGCCCTCCTTTGTGGATTTACTCTTGAGTAAACCTCTCTGTTTACATTTTTCCAGGCTTTCCTGCCCCTCCTGCCTGCCAGGATCTAAAGCATCAAAGAGTATTGGGGTAGTTGCACACAACACGTGAGAAACCAACCTAATGTATAATAGAATGAATGCTAACTCCCTGCCCCTTCTGCCTGCCAGGATCTAAAGCCTTGAAGAGGCTTCATGAGGGGCCAACTTCAGCCCTCCAGGTGTTTTGGACTTCAACTCCCACAATTCCTCACAGCCTCAGGCCTCTTCCTTTTCCTCTCAGCCTGGGCAAACTTGGGCCCTCGCTCCCTCAGGATCGGGGTGAGAGAGAAATCCCAGCAGCGAGGAGCGAGGGGGCCTCCTCCTCCCTATTTTTTTTTGCTGCTTCCAAGAATAGAATACCCCCTCCCTCCTTCCCTCCCTCCTTCCTATTTGGAGAGTCCCATCTAGAATTCAGTGTGATTTATTGAAGTTTTGGCCTACAACTCCCAGAAATCCCAGCCAATTTACCAGCTGTTAGGATTTCTGGGAGTTGTAGGCCAAAACCATCTGAATGCGCATGCACTGGCATACGAACTACTAACAATTTCGTTAGTAATTACGTTACATTTTAGAAATTTTTGGAAAATTTTTTGTAAGTCTTTTTATTACTAATCAACACCCCCCTCCCCATTAGATTTTCAATTCCCTATTTTTGGGTTCTAAACCATGCCTAGTATGTACGTATATACTCACATTTAGTTGAATACAGTCTTAAAATATATTATATATATTATATGGCTCCCACTGAAATAAATTTCCAAATATTTTGCTTTCATGGCTCTCTGAGTCACAAAGGTTCCCGACCCCTGTTATAGTGATTAACAGAGAGGCAGGAACCATGTTAAAATATGGATATTCCTGGCACAGTACTGATAAAACAACAATGTATAACATTTTGTCATGCATTTCCAGACATGTCTAGTGGTACTCAGATGGCTGCATACCTGCTGTTTAGTTTCCTTGATGGAGTTTGTACTATACAAGTAAACTTTATTCCTAGTAAATAAATTATTATTGTTTATTGTTATGTTTATTTATACCCTGCTTTTTCAGCACAAAGGAGACTAAACATGGCTTACATTAAATGCCTTCAAATTCAATTCAAAATGCAATAATATACAAAAATTAAACATGAAGATTACAATAAACACAAGTATAAAATTTATGCACATTTATTGAGGTCCCTTCTACACCGCGAGCATCTGAAATAAGCCTCTGTCTTATCCAATCACCCTTTCCCAGCTCCACCTTTTATCATACTGAAGGCGAGCCCCAGAGAGAGAGCTCATCTGTATCTTAATTGGTTCCAACGTTCCTGCACATGTGGTCTGGCATCTTTAAAGACAAAGGGCTGGGATTTAGCACCCAAAGACCTCCAACCATTTCTACCTCTCTGTTTTCTTGCCTCACTTAACCTGAAACTTTGTAGTGCAGCTTAGATTAGGAACACTCCACATCACAACATTTTTCCTTTCCACAAAGATACAAAGTGCCCCATTTTGGCTACATTCCAATTTCATATTCTTCTCCGATTTATTCTAAATTTTTCTACTATCTTAGTTTTCTTCCTCTGAACCCCTTTGCCTCTATTCAACTCTTTAAACTTTAAATAATATTTCTTCCACAGTTCTGGTTCTTGAAAAGCCTTTGTTCCCGCCATCAGCAAGCGGCCTTTTAACGGAGGCCCAAACCCGTGGGCCCTTTGTGCATAAGGGATGCATGAAGATGGGCCGACATGAGGCCACCCAGAATGTGCTAGGAGATATAGTTTTCCAGGGACTTCCGTGTGTTTGGACTCTCCTCTGGCTATTAGCAAAAAGGACTTTTCTCTTATAGTTTTCCCAAGGACACAGATGGACTTTCCCCAAAGCATATGGATTTGATGCTTTTCAAGATCATATGGACTTTCTTTCTACTCCTTGCATATGAAATAGTTATGAGACATTAGTAGTGGTATTTCCCTGAAACCCTCCCCTTCCATGTAACCATTTTCATGCATGTTTTTCCTTTCCCATATGTTTCTAAAAATATGAAGGAATGCTGTTTGTTTTGAGATCAGGGTGACCACATTCCTGGATGCACCCTTTAATCCAATCATTGGAACAATTTGCATGACAGAGGACTCTTTCAGGTTTGGAGAGGTTTTTCTTTCTTTCCCCTCTCCCCATTTTGAAACCGGGTGGTAACTGGAGGGAACGGAACGATCTAAGTCCGGTTTCTTCAGCAGCAGAGATACCATGGCCTCTTTCAAACCCTCTGAATAACCTCATTGCTCAAGGGAGCTATTAACTATATTCAACAAAGGGCCACGTAGACCCTCCCAACAAGATTTTATCAGCCAGGAGGGGCACGGGTCGATTGGGCATCTTAGTACAAACTTAGATTCTGGGTTCATTCTTTCTCCCTGCTTTTCATTCTTCTCTGTTTAGATTACATCAGCATAAAGTTCTCTCTCAGCTGAGACAGCTCATAGTACAGTAAGCCCTGCAAGGACAGTGGGAGATTGGTTGTGCAGGGTTCTTTTATTTAAAAGCACTAAGATCTAATTTATATGGCCAAAGAGGGCAGCAATGTGACAAGCTCTTTCCAATTCTGTTTCAAAGATAAAGTGACACATTGCAGAAAAGATAAAAAATACTCTTACTACATGTTACAGTATATTTTATTGATGTGCTTTGGTACATATACTCTAGATACAATCACATGAAAATACTTGATATTTCACAATCTTCGGCTTAGAAATGGAAATGAGCACCACCCTTCAGAGTCAGACATGACTAGACTTAATGTCAAGGGAAACCTTTACCTTTTCTTTTATGTTGGTTAAAATTATTTTCAAACTATAGTTTGCCCCCCCAACAGTCTGTGGGATTGTGAACTAGCACTTGGCTTAAAATATTTAAGGACCCCTGCCATAAGATCAAGAAGAAAAGCGGAGGTATCTCATGCTCCTTCCTGAACATTTGAATGCCTCTGCAGATGCCAGAATAGGGTGCCCAAAATGGCCAGGAGCTCACATGGAGATCTGCAGTTGGGAGCAGTTATGGTGACATGGAAGGTGAAGTGACAGTCTCTAGCAGGACCAGTGTTGTCTTGCCTTTGCTAGACCATATGGACCCCAGCCTGTTGACACAGAGGGTTTAGGAGGATGCATGTGGCTGCTTCTTGGACCAAACCTTCCTCATCTTTTTAGGTGTAGCCAGGGTGCACACATCTCTCTCCTTCTCTCTGTTTATTCAATGAGTCTATTCTTCTTCTTTTAATGGGGGTAAGGAAAGCTTGAAAAATTACTTTTCTCCCACTATTCTGGGAGTTATAGTTCCAAAGGTGGGCTCTGGGAACTGCAAAGAGTAATCTATCTATAGTATTTCTCCAATATTTATATATATATTGTTTTCATTCTACTGTTGTCTATTATCTCATTCTCCCTTGAATATGACAGATTTTTTCTCATAATTATTCATATGAATGATTTATTTCATTCCTCTGTCAGTTCTGCTTCTTTCAGTCCAGCTCTTCACCTTCTCAACATACCCACTAAGTTATTTTTTTCCTGTTGTCCTGGTAACCTCTTTTTTCTTGCACCTGCTGTATCTGCTTTAGAATTTCGGGTCCAGCTACCTTATATTGGCATAACCCTTGATCTATGAGGCTTTTGCATTTTCAGCCTCTATTTTCAAATATACCTTCCCTCTCAACCAAAAATCTTCAATGGAGCATAAATTTAATTCCTTATATTCCTAGTCAAACTATTTATTTATTTATTTATTTATTTATTTACCGCATTTATACCCCGTCACTTCTCAACCCCCAAAGGGGGACTCAGGACGGCATTACAAATTAAGCCCCATTAGAGACTATCACAAAAGTTACAATAATAAAAATCACATATTAAAACATATCATAATAAAACAATACAAAGTTAAAACAATACAAAGATCAAGCCATAAAAACCATAGGAACTACTGCATCCCCCTCTCCTTAAGCCATTTTGTCTATGTTATTATGAAGTTATCTCTTCAATATTTGATTCCTTAGTGCTCTTTGGATGCCCAGACTTGCAAGATGTAACAAGATACAAGTTTTGGAATATATTTTTTGTGATTTCTCAGTGCTCCGGAGAACTGCTAGCATACATTTCACAAAACATAGAGAAGGTTTTCAACTTGTGAGATTATTGGGCTTGACCCTCCAAATAGTTTGTGCTCAGAAAAATGTAACCAAGGAATATCAGGTAATCACTCTTCTCCCCATCATATTGGATGGCACCTAGGACAAGTAGGCTGTTAGATTACTGCAAAGTAACTAAATCAATTATTACATTACATATAGGCATGTAGCCAGGGGAGGGGGCTATGGGGGCTTCAGCCCCCCCCCCCAATTCTCAAGGTGGTCCGCGAAAAGGCCTTACTGGTACATTATTTAAACTGTTATGTTTATTTATATCATGATCTGATCACCATGCTCATTATATCCCACCTTCATGGGGTTATTGGGATAACAATACAAAAGGTTTGCTAGGGTAGACCCTCTTCCACCCAGTCTCAGCCCCCCGAACCAAACTCAGCCCCGAATCAAAATCCTGGCTACGGCCCTGATTACATATGAAGTACATGGTTAACTGTCACCATGCAATGTCTATCGAGTAAACTGTGTTGGCTTTTAAAATTAAGTCAGACTTCCTTTGGAAAAAGCTTGTCCTGGTTATAAAGAATAAGGTACCTGCTTCAGGTACATCTGCAATGTTCAAGTTAGATTACAAGAATCAGTAATTACTTACTTTAGATTAAATATCCTTTGCAAAAATCATTGCTGATCAAATTCAGGTAATGGGTCAAGAGTCCCCTGAATTTTTATTTAACTGGCAAGGTGAATAGTGTGTTTTGGCAGCAAGGTAAGCATGAAGGATTAAGAGCATTCTTTCAGGATCAGCAATTGCACAGATGAGTCTTAAATCGAGAAAATCCACTGGTGGGGCTGATTAAAATTTCTGCTCACCCATGTTTGGGTTTAAATTACCTCTCCCAGTTGATGCAAGAGTGAGCTGTGTAAGCTTTTACTGTAAAACTTGTCCTAATCTAAAAAGCTTGTCTAATTAATCCAAAAGTTGCTTGCATTCTAATTCATTCTTTGATAGGAAAAATTACAAAATTACAAAAATTAAAAAAATGGTAGTTGCCATCACCATGCAGTACTTATAGGCTTAAGAGGCATCTACACTCTGAAATTAAATACCACTTAAATTGATACCACTTTAATGTCCATGGCTTAATGCTTTGGTATAATGGGTGTTGTAGTTTTACAAGGACTTTTGCCTTCTCTGCTAGAGTGTTGGGGCCTCAGCAAATTACAAATCCCAAGACTCTACAAGCACTGAGTCATGGCAGTTAAAGTGGAATCAAACTGCATTAATTCGACAGTCTAGATCAGGGGTGCTCACACTTTTTCAGCATGGGAGCTACTGATTAAAAAACCAAGTCCCAAAGATCACCTACCCTGAAATGTAAAACATATAACTATTGTCTTATTTATTTATTTATATTTATTATTCATTTTTATGTACCGCTCCTTCCAGCAGGCTCGGGGCAGTTTACATAAAATGAAGTTATAAAACATCAACATTTCAATTTAATAACAACAATATAAAACAGAGCATAAAAATACATCCAACCACCCCATTTCTCCCACACTGCCATATTACCACACATATTATCAGCCAGAAAGTAAGAAGAGAGGCTGTTGAACTGCAAGGCCATTTAATACACAGCAAGGTAAACAAAGGGGCATGCAAAAATACATCCAACCACCCCATTTCTCCCACACTGCCATATTCCCCAACATATATTTCTCAAAGCAAGCAGAGAGGCTTTGGACCTAAAAGGCCATTTTTAAAAATAAAAAGGAAACAAAGAGACATGCCAAAGTACAATCAAGCACCCACCCCATTTCTCCCACATTTCCATATTCCCCAACATATATTTCTCAAGGAACAAAGCAAGCAAAGAGGCTTTGGAGCTAAAAGGCCATTTTTAAACATTAAAAATAAACAAAGAGACATGCCACAGAACAATCAAGCACCCACCCCAAAGTAAAAAGACCGACCTTTGAGATGCGGTAAGGAAATGACCCCAAAGCGTCTTTCTTCTTCTCCTCCGTCGTTGCTCCTATTTCCACGCCGCCAGCATGCGTGTCACCTCCAAGAGCTCATGAGAAGTCCGAGAGGCAGAATGGGCGCTTCTGTGCATGCGCGCAGGGCCAGCCATGCATCGCGTCATCCAGGCCCGCCCCCTTTGGTCTCCTACGACTCTGAGTGGCTGGAGAAGGACGGAGGGAGGAGGAGGAATCCAAAAGAGGGGGCCCACTCTGCCTCTTGGACTCTGGAGCTTTTGGAGGCGGCACGCAAGCAGGGAGCGGGGAGAAGCAACGATGGAGGACTTCTTTGCAGCGTGCAGGGGTGCGTGAAGAGGACCAACAGCAAAAAACCTGGTCAGGGACCTGAAGATCACCAAGATGAGGCCTGAAGATCACCCTGGTGATCACGATCACCGTTCTGAGTACCCCTGGTCTAGATCAAGGGTGGGCAATTATTTTTTCCAAGGGGCCACACGAGAACCAAAAAATATTATGGAGGGCAGCACCTAAAGGCTGAACTACATTCTATTTATTTATTTATTTATTTATTTATGGCATTTTACCCCGCTCTTCTCAACCCCCGAGGGGGGACTCAGAGCGGCTTGGTACCTAATACCAATTGAATTTCTTTAATAAAAATAAAAAGACACTAAATTGCGTTTTTGATATATTAATAAGACTGATAAGAGTATATGTTATGAGCAATGAAAAAGAGAGGTTGTCATAGGAAAAATGACATTAATTCACTAAAATTTTACAAAACAATGGTTAACAAAATGTGAACATTTGTATCATTTGTGTTTCTGTTGGTCTTTAACAAATGCATCAAAGTCAGGTTGAATGTCAGAGATGGAGATGCGAAGCACCCCTGACAGATGGCCATCCAGCCTCTGTTTAAAAGCCCCCAAAGAAGGACCCTCCACAACACTCCAGGGCAGAGAGTTCCACTGCTGAACGGCTCTCACAGTCAAGAAGTTCTTCCGAATGTTCAGATGGAATCTCCTTTCTTGTAGTTTGAAGCCATTGTCCTAATTTCCTGGGCAGCAGAAAACAACCCTGCTCCCTCCTTCCTATGACTTCCCTTGACATATTTATACATGGCCCTCATCATGTCTCCTCTCAGCCTTCTCTTCTGCAGGCTAAACATGCCCAGCTCTTTAAACCGCTCCTCATAGGGCTTGTTCTCCAAACCCCTGATCATTTTAGTCTCCCTTCTCTGGACACATTCCATCTTGTGAACATCGCCCCTAATTTGCAGTGCCCAGAACTGGACACAGTATTCCAGGTGTGGTGTGACCAAGGCAGTTGGTTAGTTAAAATATAAATGCAGTTTCTAATAATAAGTCTGAGCTGGCACAAGACTTCAGCTCACATGTTTACATTCCTTTTTGCACAAGAGGAGGGAAGTGTACACTCTGTTATTGTGTTGTTCTGAATTTTAGTATTCTATCTTATCTGAGTATTAGAAGCTCCAGCTGAGCGGAGGAAGAGCTTCCCCCTCCCTTCTCCTTCGGCAGCCAGCCGTGCCTGTATGACCTCTTTGCGCTGCTGGCGCTCCGGCGCTTCCTGGAGCAGCAGCAGGAGTGAAGGCTGGAGGCGGGGGTGAGCCACGGAGGGGAGGAGCCTGCGGAGGAAGGAAGGCTCAGCTCTTCCTCCTTCCTTGAGCTGAGCGAAGAGCTCCCCTCTCCCTTCTCCTTCAGCAACCAGCCAAGCCTGCAAAACCTCTTTGCGCTGCCACGCTCCGGCGCTTCTTGGACTAGCAGCAGGAGCGAAGGCTGGAGGCAGGGGCGAGTTGTGGAGGGGCGGAGCCTGCGGGGGAAGGAAGGCTCAGCTCTTCCTCCTTCTTCTGCAGGCTCTGCCCCTCCGCGGCTTGCCCCCGCCTCCAGCCTTTGCTCCTGCTGCTGCTCCAGGAAGCGCCGGTAGCGCAAAGAGGTCATACAGGCACAGCTGGCTGCCAAAGAAGAGAAGGGAGGGGGGAGGGTGTGAGGCGGAAGGGAACTTCTTCTTTCCCTCCGTTGGCCGCTCTGCTTTGCCTGCCTGCCTGCCTGCTGGGGCCCTTATGCGGGCTGGACAGAATCAGCTGGCGGGCCGCACAATGGCTGTGTAAGTTCCTTCTACTTCCTTGGAAACAACATTCTTCCATGAGATCACAGGTTTATAATAAGGGGATTTTTTATATTATGGAAGAACTTGGGAAAACAACTGAAAATTGTTGTTCCAGAACAAAAAGCAAGTCATAATGGCGCTGTAGATTCTTGCCACAATCTCCAAGCAGGACAGCATAACACAACAATGCATAGCTTGGATGGAAGCAGAGCAAGGTCGCCTTTCCACATTACTTCAATTTGCTGTAATACTAAGGAGGATGTTTCCAATTTTTGTTCTGTGTCCTTAACATAAATTTTCAATTAGCATGTCTATAGTCCTTCCTGCACTTAAGACAACATTATTTATTTATTTATTAAGTTTGACTTAATATACGGCTCTCTCTGGAGCCCAGAGCGGTTTACAGAGTTAATAACAGGTAAAACACATAAGATGCAATAAAACCCAAGTTAAACCCCCAATTAAAACATATTCCAAGCAAAACTGCAATGGCAGAGGAACAATGCTGGCAGCGGCACAACAGGATGCTGATGAAACGGCATTGGTTATGGGCCAAATGTCTGTCTAAATAGCCAGGTCTTAACGGCTCTGCGGAACAGCATTAGGTCCCGGATGGCTCGTATCTCTTCAGGGAGGGTGTTCCACAGGGTTGGCGCAGCAACGGCGAACGCCCTCTGCCGTGTACTAGTGAGTCTGTAGACCTTAATACCAGGCACATCCAGTAGGTTGAGCCCCTCTGAGCGCAGCGATCTCCTGGGCACATAAGGAGTAAGCCGCTCCCTCTGGTACACTGGCCCCAAACCATATAAGGCCTTGAAAGTTAGAACTAACACCTTGAAGGTGACCCGGAATTCAATTGGAAGCCAGGGCAGTTCGCGCAAGAGTGGAGTCACATGGGCGGATCTTAAGGCTCCTGAGAGCAAACGTGCTGCAGCTTTCTGCACCAGCTTGAGTTTCCGGATCACCGACAAGGGTAGGCCAATGTACAGCGCATTACAGTAGTCGAGCCTCGAGATGAGCGTGGCTTGGATCACCGTGGCCAGGTCGCAGCGGGAGAGGTAAGGAGCCAGACGTTTTGCCTGTCGCAGGTGGTAAAAGGCTGCCTTGCAGGCGCAGTCAATCTGCGCCTCCATAGACAGCTGGGAGTCCAGCCGGACCCCTAGGCTCTTTACTGACGGTTGCGGGCAAAGGGCCACGCCATCAAACGTCAGCAACTGGGTCTCTACCCCCGGGCGGCCCAGCCACAAGATCTCCGTCTTCGTCGGGTTCACCTTCAACTTACTGGCTCGCAGCCATCCAGTTACGGCTTCTAGGCAGAGATGGAAATTATCAGGTACAGAGTCCACCCCGGGGTCCATCCTCAGAATGAGCTGGGTGTCATCAGCGTACTGGTGACATTCCAGCCCAAAACTCCATACCAATTGGGCGAGTGGTCGCATGTAGATGTTAAATAACGGCGGGGAGAGAATGGCCCCGAGGGACTCCACAATATAAGGGGGAGCCCTCGGATACCACCCCTCCCCACTTCACTCGCTGCAGACGGTTTTGGAGGAAGGAGGACAGCCAATTGAGGGCTGTCCCCCTCACCCCCGCCACCGCCAGCCACGCGGTGTGTCAAAAGTTGGTAATCGACAGTATCAAACGCTGCCGTGAGGTCCAATAACACGAGCAGCGCCAATCCACCTCAGTCCAAATGGCAACGGAGTAGGTCTGTGATGGAGACCAGGACGGTCTCTGTCCCATGGCCCAAACGGAAGCCGGAATGGAAGGGGTCTAGCCAGGTTGCATCATCCAAGAATGCCTGCAGCTGGTCCATTGCTGCCCTTTCAATTACCTTGCCCAGGTATGGTAAATTGGACACCGGGCGGTAATTGGAGGGAGCCGCAGGGTCTAAACCGGGCTTCTTCAGCAATGGACTAACTACCGCCTCTTTTAACTCCTCTGGAAAAGCTCCTTGCTCAAGGGAGCAGTTGACTATATTCAACAGAGGGCCTCGTAACCCCTCCGCGCAAGCTCGAATCAGCGCAGAGGGGCACGGGTCGAGGGAGCAGGTGGTAGGTCGAAGGGCTGCGACAATCTTGTCAACATACTCTGCATCCAGTGGCCGAAACCGGTCGAAGGTGGATCCGGCGGAGGGCCACGGAGTCTCAAGTTCCTGTACTGTATCAACCGTGGCAGGGAGATCCCGACGGAGCATCGCAATCTTGTCTGCAAAGTAATTCTGGAAAGCCTCGGTGGAGAGGGCCCAATCATCATTGTTTGGGATGGTAGGGACCATCGTCAACTGCCGAATTATCTTGAAAAATTGAGCCGGGCGTGAATCTGCAGACGCTATCGAGGAGGCATAGTTAACTTTTTTCGCCTCCTTTGTAGCATGCTCATAAGCCTTCATAAAGAGCTTATAAGCTGATTCCGAGGGTCCGTCACAGAGCTTCCTCCACATGCGCTCTAGCCGTCTCTTCTCCCGCTTCATGGATCTTACCTTCATGGATCTTACATAAATCTTACCTTGTTCTTACTGTGATTTCTAAAGAAATAAACAAAACATCCAGAGTTCTTCTGTCATGAGCAGTTCATCATGTTTCTCATATACAATGAATGACTTATGTAACATAGTAGTGACAGGGTCAACTCTTCTTTAGCATATGGCATATTTTGCTATCATTGATATTTATTTATTTATTTATTATTTCGATTTGTATACCGTCCTTTCCAGTTTGGCTCAGGGCGGTTTACAGCATATCAAACTACAACAAGGAAGCATAAAACAGTAAGAACAATAGTAATAAGAACAATAGAATATAAGATATAAAACAGTTTAGACAATGTTCAGCCATAACCAAGAGTGGCTAGAGGCTAAATGCTTGCTGAAACAGTACTGTTTTGCAAGCTTTCCGGAAAGCCGGCAGCTCGTTAATTGCTCGAACTTTAGGTGGCAGGCTATTCCACAGGCATGGAATATATGTAACACAATAGTTACAAGGTCAATATGGCATATTTTGCTATCATAGTATGAAGAGGAAAGACACAACTGAATGTACACAAAACAATTTCAAAGTTTTTGAATATTCTTTTCATAAACCATGTTCAGATAAGAGTAAAATACAGCAAGAGATCACCAGGGAATTGTGGAAAGCATAGTCCCCGAGGGAAAAATTGCAAAGTCTGAAATACAATAAGCTCAACAAAACAACACAGTCGTTTTGAGATTAACCTTTTATTTATTTATTTATTTGTCGGGGCGGCTCACAGCAGGGCAATACACAATAAAACACATTAAAACACATAAAGCACTCTAAAATATTCACACATTAAAAACACAATGCCCTGTACGAAATACGAAATGCACAGCATAATACAGTATAAAAGATAAATCAACAGGCAAGACTGGGACACTGATGGCATCTTATAAGCCGAAGGCCTGTTGAAAGAAGAAGGTCTTACAGGACCTCCTAAAGGACATAAGATCTTGGAGGGCTCGTGTCTCGGCTGGGAGAGCGTTCCATAAAGTTGTAGCTATCACTGAAAACGCTCTCCTTCGGGTCGCAGTTAGCCTTGACAGGGGGAATTGCCAATAGATTGATGTTCTCTGACCGCAGTGATCTCGTAGGGCAATATGGGGTAAGCCGGTCCCTCAGGTACATTGGCCCCAGGCCGTGCAAGGCCTTAAAGTTAAGCACCAGCACTTTGAAGGTGATCTGGGGCTCAATTGGAAGCCAGTGCAGATCCTGCAAGGTAGGTGTAATATGGCAACCTGCTGGGGGTACCAGACAGGAGCCGGGCGGCAGTGTTCTGCACCAGCTTGAGCTTCCGGGTCACCGACAGAGGAAGGCCGACGTAGAGCGCGTTACAGTAGTCTAGTCTCGAGATGACCGTGGATTGGATCACCGTGGCCAGGTCGTTCCGGGATAGATAGGGGGCCAGCCGCCTTGCTTGTCTTAGATGGAAAAAAGCTGTTTTACTGACCATGGAGATTTGGGTCTCCATGGTCAGTTGGGAGTCCAAATGAACTCCCAAACTCTTTACAGAAGGCGATGGGCATAACGCCACACCATCTAGGGTCAGAAGCTGGACATCCCCATCGCCCGGACGGCCCAGCCACAAGATCTCCATCTTTGCTGGATTCACCTTCAACCTACTGGCTCGCAGCCATCCAGTAACCGCCTCGAGGCAACGTTGGAAATTATCAGGTACAGATCCAGGCCTGCCCTCCATCCTCAGAATGAGCTGAGTGTCATCAGCGTACTGATGACACTCCAACCCAAAACTCTGCACCAGCTGTGCAAGTGGCTGCATGTAGATGTTAAATAACAAGGGGAAAAGAATGGCCCCCTGAGGGACTCCACAAACTAATGGGGAGCCCTCAGAGACCATCTCTCCCCTCCTCACTCGCTGGTGGAGGAAGGAGGTCAGCCATTTCAGGGCTGTCCCCCTCACTCCAGCCATGGCAAGGCGGTGGGTCAAAAGATTGTAATCGACTGTGTCAAACGCTGTGAGGTGCAATAACACAAGCAGCGCAGACCTGCCTTGGTCGAGCTGTCAGCGGAGTTGGTCTGTGATGGAGACCAGGACCGTCTCCGTCCCATGCCAGGAACAGAAGCTGGACTGGAAAGGGTCTAGCCATGCTGTGTCATTTAAGAAGGACTGCAACTGCTCCATTGCTGCCCTCTCAAGTACCTTTCCCAGGAATGAAAGATTCGACACTGGTTGGTAGTTGGAAGGGACCACAGAGTCTTACGTCAGCTTTTTCAGCAATGGAGCCACCACCGCCTCTTTTAAGCTCTTTGGAAACACTCCTTGCTCAAGGGAGTTATTTATGATGTTCAACAGAGGCCCACGTAGCCCCTCTAGGCAAGATCTAACAAGCCAGGAGGGGCACGGGTCGAGGGAGCAGGTGGTAGGCCTAGCTGCAGCCACAATCTTATCGACAGCATCTGTGTCCAGTGGTCGAAACCGGTCGAAAGTGGGCCCAGCGGAGGGCCACGGAATCTCAAGCTCCCTCACTGTATCAATCGTGGCTGGGAGGTCCCGGCGGAGGTTCAGAATCTTGTCTGCAAAGAAACTCTGAAAAGCATCGGCTGTGAGGGCCTGATCATCATTTTTTGGGACGGTAGGGACCGTCGTCAGGGACCAAATTACTCTAAACAGTTGTGCCGGGCGTGAGTCTGCAGACGCTATCAGGGCAGCATAGTACAAATTTTTTGCCGCCTTGACAGCATGCTCATAAGCTTTTTAAAATAGCTTATAAGCTGATAATTATCTTCCGTCACGGAGTTCCCTCCACACGCTCTCCAGCCGTCTCCTTTCCCGCTTCATCGACCTGAGATCTTCAGTAAACCAAGGGGATCGATGTTTGCAGGGCCGGAGAGGGCGCCTAGGGGCAATCTCATCAAGAGCTTTGGAGAGTGAAGTATTCCAAGATTGAACCTGCTCATCGAGTGAGACGCTGATAGACTCCAGGTCCCTCAGAGCATTCAGGAACCTTTCGGGTTCCATAAGTCTCTTTGGGCGAACCCAAATCTGTTCGGCGCCCTTGCATGGGGGGGGGGGCGGCGTTGCTCAACCCGGATCCTCAGAGCACAGTGGGACCATGGGACCTCTATTACGGAGGCTAGGTCCACATGAACCCCTGCGCTGAAAACCAAATCCAGGGTGTGTCCAGCCAAATGTGTGGGCCCCGAGTTGCAAAGTAAGAGGCCTAATGTCGCCATGGTCGAGATTAGGTCCGCGGCTGCTGATGGACTGGAGGCTGTGTCAGCGTGGACATTGAAGTCCCCCAGGACAATCATCCTAGGAAACCTCAATGCCCACTCCGACACAGTCTCTAGCACCCACGCCAGGCTTTCTGCCGGTGCGCTAGGTGCACGGTACACCAGCAGGATGGCCAGGCTCTCTTTGGAATCCCACACTAGGCCGACACTTTCAAGCCCAGAAGTGGTCAGCGCAGGGATCGCTCTGATTCCTATCACAACAGAAATGAGATTGCATGAAGAAGTACCTTCATGTGTGAGCAGAACAAGGAAAACAGTTTTGTCAGCTATGTATTTCCCAGCAGTAAATAAACAATAAGTAATTTAATTAGTTAAATGTGTAGTGAAGAGAAACTTTGCTGTTCTCATCCTACAAAATGCTTGTGCTTTTACCCCATCCTTCCCAGTTGTGATGTGATACACCAAAGTAAGAATGATGTCTCAATTGGCAGAATCAACTGGATCTGTTAGAGTTGGGACTAACAACTGGCTTTAGGTCAGAATTTTTAAACAAAGGAATGTGCATATGTGATTACACCTGAGAAGGGCAAAGTCCTTTGTGGCAAACATGAATATGCTTGTTTGGATTTCTAAATGCTCATGTGCCAGTTAATCTCTTTCACTACAACAGAATGTAGCAGTTCTAACTAATGAGTTCCCAGTGACCTATTTTACAGAAACCAAATGTTACTTCCCTTGAGATTAGGACTATGCTGTAAAATGGTATGCCTTGTGGAGACTGACTAGGGTTATTACTATCGTATTATTTCAAAGGAGGTTTTGACAGACTGCACCCTTGAATTAGATATCCAATTGTGGGAGGAAATAGCAAACAAGATACCTGATTTTTTTAAAAAATGTGTAAATTCATCAACAAATCTTTCTTGTTAACTAAAATATTCTCTGCTTGTGCATCTCACTACTGCTCCTTGCCAGTCTGTTATCAGTTCACAGGCAGCGATTGTTCAACTGTTCGAAAAGGCTGCCTGCCAACAGTTCCACAGGAAGTAAACACTAGCAGTCTTGAAATAATGAAGGTTTAATTGATCCTTTGCCAGGAAAAGTCAGAACAACCCTGAAATACAGCTTAAGTACCCCTTATCTCCACATCTCAATATGATTGGTGTTACATATTGTAACTTCTCTCACAACTAAGGAAACTTTGGTTTTCCTCCTTCAACTCCCCCCAAATGAAATACCCTTCTCTGTCTTGGCCCTCTTTTGGAGTCCACCCAGATAATGGAACAGTACCAAATTCTATTTCTATGGGAGAGTTTTGTTCTATGCTCAATTTCCAAAAGTCACAGTTTCCATGCACTTTTGGTGCTGCTTTTGTATTCCATTCCAGAAGCTTGAGCACAGTCTAGTTATTACTAGCCAGTTGTTCACTTCTGATAATTTATGGAAGTAGTTAAACAACCTTCTAAAACTTGAGTGAGTTAAATATGGGGAGGGGGTAGAACAGTCACATCACTTCCATCATCACTGTAAGGTGGCACTCTGAAATGTGATGTCTCCTCTGTACCTAGAGGCTTTCCTGCTTGACCACAAATGCTAATTTTTCCAGTTTCTTGGAGATTCTGCACAAGAACAGAGGCTCTTTTTTTTTAAACCAGAAAGTGGTGTTTACATGGAAGCAATTATGGAGCAGGTGCATATTATTCAATCAAATTTTAGTAGGCTCTGTTTACACTGGATGCTTAATCTGGGGCCAGGGTTGAGCATTTTTGCTCTGGACCACTCTTAAATAGACAATGATGGTGGCCACCTGCACTGGACCAAATCCCCTGCCATGCCACAGCAGTATCCAATTTCTCCAGCTGAACTGAGGCTGCATCAACGCCACTAGCCCATCCCCTGTCCTCCTGTTATCACTTCTTTGCAGCCACAGAGCTCCCTGTGAGAGCCTACCTACCATAGCTGCATCTGCTGACATCATAAGAGGCTGGCCATGAGATCAACAAGAATGTAAAGCAGCCCCCTCCTTCCTAGTGATCACACTGGCACCATTATAACCTCGGCAGAAGCAAAGAGGACTGGTGAGGTGTGGTACTGGTGACATAATAATGACCCATTCACTTCCCTGTGCTAATCAGCACAGGAGAAGGCTGTTAGCAGCAGTATGTGTGCGGCCACTGTATCATAAAATCACAGAGTTGGAAGAGACCACAAGGATCATCCAGTCCAATCCTCTGCCCTGCAGGAACACAATAAAATGGCAAAATTAGGACCTTACAGGGTTTCCTGCAGGGCATCCCCAACACTGCTTACTGGGGAGCAAAGTTAAGGTCTAAAAGTTCTAGATTCTTTATATCCCGCCTTTCTCATCCTGAAGGGGACTCGGGGCGGCTTACAGAATTGGCATTATTCCATTCCCAAACAACAATTAAAAGCAATTAAACAACAATTTAAAACAACATTAAACAATACATGTAAATAATAGATGACTATTGTGCATAGATCCAAAACCAGATAATAAAATAATCATATTCATCCATTCAAGGTCAATTTAACTGTATTTCACAGATAATTATGCTTGGCCAAATGCTTGCTCACAAAGCCAAGTTTTCACTTGTTTGTGAAATGACAGGGGGGCTGATCAACTTATGGGAAGTTGTTGTGGGTTATGAAGATTGTAAGCACTGGTTTCTCAGTGAGCATGTGGTCCCCCCCCCAATGTAGACACAACCCGATAGGGTAATGGGTTTTATCTCTTTTTCTTTTGTGTCAAAAGCATTGCATAGAATGTTGCAAAGCAATGCTTTTGAGTGATCTTGAATAATGTAAATTAGTAACAACAACTAGAGTGAATTTTTAATTTAAGATTTCCTGAAGGCAGCTTTGCAGAATCCACATATTACCTCCAAGTTT
This sequence comes from Anolis apletophallus, assembly GCA_030556195.1. Lineage (NCBI taxonomy): Eukaryota > Metazoa > Chordata > Lepidosauria > Squamata > Anolidae > Anolis > Anolis apletophallus. The sequence goes on along the minus strand of JARBWK010000003.1, from coordinate 44,189,417 downwards.
ATTTCTGATTTGGAAGGGCCACCCAGCCATTTTGCCATTTTATTAGAAACATAATGGTCATATAATTTTAAAGGAGCCAGGTGCCATAAAATATGTTTTGGGTGGCAGTTTTTTTTCTTTGCTCTATCTTGCTAGTGCTATCTCCTTAGGTGATAATGCATCTCTTGGTAGATATTAATTTTGCACATTTCAAATTAGATAACAGTTGGTGTGAGATGATTTGGATTGCCCTATAGGACTGATGGCTTTTGTGTTGTCATTTCAGAGCTTGACCATGTTCAGTCATATTTGCCATGAAAACACGTTTTGAGCTGGAACACAGTTAAACTTGAGTCTCTGCACTCTACAAGAGGTTTACATATTCATTCTATGTGAGTTTAAGCAGAAGTCCTCTAGTCATTTCCATGAATGGGACAATGACCTCTACAGACCACAAGTGACCTCTGAGTACTATCCTAACAGAATTGTTCCAGGTATCAGAAACTACATGAGTTAGGAGACTGGAACTGAGCAGATGAGCCATCCTCTCATTCTGTTGGAGAAAAGCTCTCAAGGGGGAACATTGCTCTATGTAGGCCTATGTCGTATCTCTCCTCCCATGATTTCAAACTATGTTTATCATGATTTTAAGTCATACGGGGACAGAAGTGATGGGGCCAGTAGCCCTTCTATCCATAAATGTCTTTAGTTGACCATACTCAGAATCTCCCAGTCAGTACGGATACTTCAAGCTGTCCAAGGGAATCTGAGATTAGAAAGGCTAAAATGATATTTTCTGAGGTCTGAAATGATCCTGTTACGCCTGATTGTAATCATATGATCTTAAATGCCTGGATCTTATAAAGAATCAATGTATTGCTCCTTCTGGAAGCAAATCTCAAGAAGCAAACCCCACAAACTGCAAAGATAATGGTAAAGGTAAAGGTTTCCCCTTGACATTAAGTCTAGTCGTGTCCAACTCTGGGGGCTGGTGCTCACAAGGGGAGAATCTGATTTTAAGGGGGGGGGGGCAATTCGAGAATGAGGTATTATTAACAGTGTATTCTTTACATTTCTTATGGTTCTAGGAGCCTTAAATACAGTATATAAATATATATTGTGACATACACATTTGAAAAATTACAATCAGAGTGTACCAGAGAGGGAGAAAGAACCATCATAGAGAGAAGAAGTGGGGCAAGAATTGAGTTAAGGAGAGAGTAAAGGTGAGGGAACTTTCGCTCCAAACACCCCACTCCTCTCAGTGTTTTTTCCAACATGACAAGGTATACTCTCTCTCTCTCTCTCTCTCTCTATATATATATATATATATGGATTTTTGTTCTGCATATGAATGTAGCAAAAAAATTCCAAAACACAATTATTATTTTCATAGGTAAGTCAATATTTTATTATGATTTATTTTAAAGTATCAGTTGCAAGAAAATTAACATCAGGTGATAGGATCATCTTATGTATCTCACCAAATGCACAAAATGAATACTTAAATTACCCTGAATTTGATTCAAACCAATTCATTCTTTTCTTTTTTTCATGGGTGTCATGTTTTTGGAAGCTTGTTTAGACCAAGTCAATGGACTTTTAGGCTTCCTCCACATGAATAAATAGTTCACTTTTTAACTATTAAGAATATGTCACCAGAGGGGGCTCAGGATTTTAGAGGTGCTCAGATGTGCCATGGCTAAAAAAGTTGGGAAGCACCGATCTACACTGCAGGGTTCATGCAGTCAATGTGGTGCCGCTTCAACTGCGGTTCCTCCGTGCTATTGAATCCTGGGAGCAGGCAATGAATGAAGGCTAAAGATGGAGAATTACAGTTCCCAGATCTCACATCATTGAGTCATGGCAGCTAAAGTGGTGCCGCATTGCAAAATTCTACAGTGTAGATGCACCCTTAAGATGTGTGGGTTTTGGAAGAAGAGAGAAATATTGGAACAATAGTTAGGATCAAAATGACCCTGCTCCACTTCCCCTATTCCTTGTCGTTGTGTATTGTCTAGTTTGTCTTTTTTACTCTGTATTCGTTTCTTAACCTTGTAAGCCGCTGCGAGCCATAAGGAGTTAGCGGCATATAAGCCCAAATAAATAAATAAATAAATAAATAAATAAATAAAATACAGGCACCAGATCCATGATCTAGACAGCTATGAAGGGCCAGTCCTAGTTAGTACTTGGATGGGAGACCACCCATTAATACCTGCTACTGTAAGCTCTATTTCAGAGGAAGCCACTCCTGAGCATCCCTTAGTTGAGAAACCCCCGGTGAAATCCACACATTTTGATTTGAAGGATGTGTTTTGGGAAGAAGGAACACATAGAGAGCAGAACCATAGTAAAATACCTGGCTTCTTGGGTGGCATGTAAGTAACATCTCAAAGGAGGTGCCTGTGTTTACAACAAAATGCATTTCTCTTTCTCTCACGGAGTTGGCCTCATGGAGGACGGATTAAACCCTACTAAGAACTCAAATGAACAAACAGTAATTGGGTTGCTGTGAGTTTTCCGGGCTGTATGGCCACGTTCCAGAAGCATTCTCTCCTTACATTTCACCCACATCTATGGCAGGCATCCTTGGAGGTTGCGGGGTCTGTTGGAAACTAGGGAAGTGGGGTGTATCTATCTGTGGAATAAGGTATATTTCCTGCTCGTGGCAAGTGTGAATGTTGCAATTGGCCACCTTGATTAGCATGGAATAGCTTTTCAGCCTCAAGGCTTGGCTGATTGCTGCCTGGGGATCTTTTGTTGGGAGGTGTTAGCTGGTCCTGATTGTTTCCTGTCTGGAATTCTCCTGTTTCTGAGGATGGCTCTTTATTTACTGTCTTGATTCTGGTGGTAGCCAGATGTTGTTCATTTTCATGGTGTCTTCCTTTCTGTTGAAATTGTCCACACGCGTGTGGATTTCAGTGGCTTCTCCGTGTAGCCCGGCATGGTGGCTGTGAGAGTGGTCCAGCATTTCCGTGTTCTCGAATAGTACGCGGTGTCCAGGTGGGTTCACCAGGTGCTCTGCTATGGCTGGGTCCTCTGGCGGAAGTAGCCTGCCGTGCCTTTCATGTTCCTTGATTCGTGTTTGGGCCTTTGGCGGTCCCTACGTAGCCTTGTCCTCTAAGTCAGTGTTTCTCAACCAGTGTGCCATGGCACACTAGTGTGCCGTGAGCGATCATCAGGTGTGCCGTGGGAAACTGGAACCTCCAGTACCCTTTCTTTCCCCTCCTGCCCACAGTGTTCTCTGGGTGTAGGTGAACGACAACTTCCAAAATCAAGGTCAATTCCTAAGCAAACCCTTTCTGTTGGTAATGAGAGTTCAGCATGCCAAGTTTGGTTCAATTCCATTGTTGCAAGAGTTCAGGATGCTCTTTGATTGTGTGTTAACTATAAATCCCAGAAACTGTAACTCCCAAACGTCAAGGTCTATTTTCCCCAAACTCCGTGTTCACATTTGGGCATATTGAGTATTCATGCCAAGTTTGGTCCTGATCCAACATTGTTTGAGTCCACAGTGCTCTCTGGATATAGGTGAACTACAACTCCAAAACACAAGGTCAATGCCCACCAAACTCTTATAGTATTTTCTCTTGGTTATGGGAGTTGTGTCTTTCTGCCATTCCTGCCAGGATATCTATGTTGTGTTCATCAAAACAGGCCCAGGTTTCACACTGAGTGTAAAAAACATATTAACTATATGTATTACTGTGTTAGAGGGTCATTTTGTGTCATTTTGGTTGGTGGTGTGCCCCAGGATTTTGCAAATGTAAAAAATGTGCCGTGGCTCAAAAAAGGATGGAAAACACTGCTCTAAGCACACGGCTGCCTGGGGAAACGACTGGTGCGACTCTGCTGTAACCCTTCGAAGCCTTGTATGCTGCCAAGGCCACGGAAGGGCACTCTGAAGAGGCCAGGACAGAAGCGCGTGCTGTATTGCGAAGGCGTGGCTGAAGGCACGCGGAGCCCACCCGTCCCTTCGGCCCAGGAGCCGGAGCAGAGCTCCCGCGCTCTAAGGCGGCCTGGAAAGTGCACCCTGCGCCTGCGCGCACGCCCCCTCCCCGTCTCTCTCTCTCCAGGCGCCTGAGGAAAGTGACGTCACGGACCCGAGGAAATGGCGGGCACGAGCGCCTGCCAGGAAAACCACAACTCCCAGAAAGCCAGGCCTCTGTCCCGACGTCACGACGCCAAGGCGGGGCGTGGACCGGAGCGCCTTCTCCGCGGCGATTGGCTGGCTTGGACGCGGTGGGCGGGGCCCGGCGCGAGCTGCCTTGTCGCTGGGTGTTTGCGATTGCGCCGGGCGCGACAGAGCAGCCGCAGGAGCGGCGGCGGCGGCGGTCGCGAGGAAGGAAGGAAGGAAGGAAGGAAGGCAGGCAGGCAGGCAGGCAGGAGGAGGAGGGGGCGGGCCGGGTCTCTCTCTCTCTCTCTCTCTCTCTCTCCCCCGTCCGGCGGGTGCGCTCCATGGGGCTGGGCCCGGGCCCTCCCGCGGAGCGGCCATGAACTGACAGGGCTGCTGGGCGGCGCTCGGGGAGGGCGGCTGTGGGGCCGGCCGGCCGGTGGTGGTGGAGCTGCTCCTTCGCCGCCCGCGCCATGAACTACCAGCACCAGCAGCACCTCCAGCAGCAGCAGCAGCAGCAGCTGGCCAACTCGTCGGCCATCCGGGCGGAGATCCAGCGCTTCGAGTCGGTGCACCCCAACATCTACTCCATCTACGAGCTGCTGGAGCGGGTCGAGGAGCCGGCGCTGCAGAACCAGCTCCGGGAGCACGTCATCGCCATCGAAGGTGAGCCCCTTCCGCCCGCAGGGACCGGGGAGCAGAGGCCGGCTGAGCTGGAAGGGGCTCCGAGCGGGGCCGCCCAGCCCAGCCCCCTCCTGCCAGGCAGGGAAGCCACAGTCAAAGCCGCCTCGACAGATGCCCACCCGGCCTCTGTTTCAAGGAAGGAGCTTCCACCGGACCCCCACGCAGAGGGTTCCACTGTTGAACAGCTCTTGCGGTCAGGAAGTTCTTCCTAACGTTCAGGTGGAATCTCCTCTCCTGCCGTTTGAACCCATTGCGACTATTCCTGAGCAAATACAGCTTGGCCTCGCTTATCCAGAAGTGCCCCACATTTCGTGGCATCCCAGAATGAGAAGGAACCACAAGGCCATCCAGTCCAACCCCCTTCTGCCAGGCCATCAAAGTCCTCCCGACAGATGGCCACCTGGCCTCTGCTTGAAAACCTTCCCAGGGCCCTCTCCTCCTCCTCCTCCAGCAGCAGCAGCAGCAGCATGCCCCACTGCTGAAGCCTCCTTCCCACCAGGAGGCTCTGCCTCAATGTTTAGTTTGAAGTCCTTTGCTCCATGTGTTGGTATCCAGAGCAGCCAAAAGCAAGCTTGCCCCCTCCTCAGCGTGACCTCCTTTCAAATACTTAAACATGGCTATACACTCTTGGCCTTCTTTCCTCCAGGCTAGACATCCCTGGCCTCCTCACCTTCTCATACAGTTTGCCTTCCAAAACTTTAACCATTTTGGTTTTTTAAATAAAACTTGCACATACATAAGGAGATACTTTGGAATTGAGAGCTGCGTCTAAATAGGAAAGTCATTTATGTTTCTTGGGCTTCTTATATATGTAGCCTCAAGGTAACTTTGTATATAGCATTTTTATTATTTTTTCTACATAAAGTCAGTGTACATTAAAGTTGTCAGAAAGTGTGGGCATCACTCACTCTCTCAGCCACACATGCAGATGGTTTTGGAGTACTTTGGATTTCAGTATTCTGGATAAGGCATGGGATACTCAACCTGTAGTAGCCTGAAGTCTCCAGTTCACCTTATGTATGTTGTATGGTTTTATTAGGCAACAGATACTCAGAAGTGGATTTTTCCACTACCTTCTTCCAAAATACAACCTACGGCACCTTGGTATTATTTGGCAGCCCCCTTTCCAAAGGTGCCATCTGTATTGCAGAATGAATGTAGTTTGACAGCACTTGAATTGCCTTCGCTCAATGCTGTGGGATCCCCGGAGTTGTCGTTTGGTTAGGTACTTTGCCAGAGAAAGCCAAAAACTTTGTGAAACTAGAACTCCCATAGCATTGAGCCATGGCCGTTAAAGTGGTCTCAAACTACATTAACTCTGGAGTGTAGATGCTCCCCAAATATGAGCCAGGCCTGGCTCCACTTGGCTTTCTAAGACCAGTTCTGGTTTCCTGCTCAGTTCCCCTTTGGCCCTTGATCCTGTCTTGTGTGAATACAACAGCAGCAATAATGGTAATAATACCTATTGCTTATGTCATCCTCAGTGTATAAATAAGGTGTGCTCCAAACCACTCAGGTGTTTGTTACAACACCTCTTTAAGGCAAGTCAGCATTATCCTATTGTTTTAGAGGGCAGAAGGATAAAGCTGACAGAATGGGTTGCCTGAGGCCGCAGGGCCAGTTTCGGATTAAGCGCTCAGTCTCTGCCCTTCGCCGGCCAAGGCCCAGGTGCTCCCCCTTCAGTGACTTCACAACTAAGAGAATAAAATTCAACACTTTGAGATTTGTTCCTCTTATTTAGGTAAAGGGCCAGATTTTGTGTTCATTTGTGTTTCAGTATGCCTTGCTACACCAACTTGCTATGGCAAGAGAGAGGCTACTTTGTTTCTCTTTAAAGTAATGGTTTTCCAGAGAGCAGGGAAAACTGCAATGTGTAGTAAACATGACGTATAAAAACCAAACCAACCTTTAGAAAGAAGAGCCTTGGCTAAGCAAAGATAAAAATGGAGTCTTAAGTGTTGTTGCATTAGAAATGTCCCTATCCTTTGGAAGTGCAGAGTTTACATGTTCTGTTTTGATACATCTGGCATGGAAAGTTGAAGAAAATTCTGTTTTGATGAGTTCACAGGATGGATGTCCTAGAGTTTCCTGTGGGGTTTTTCATTGTTCGTATGGCACAGAAAAGTGAAATGGAGATCTATATGTCTGTTTTGCAGAAGCAATGGAAAGGCCTCATGACATTTTCTGGCCCTGTCATCCTCTGTAAGGGCAATGGGGTGTGCTACTTGAAGAGCCTGCCATTGCACACGTGTTTGTGAAGCTAAGGCCGATTCTACATTACTATATAATGCAGCCTGGAACTATATTGTATGGTTCTTTCAGACTCTTAAAATGTAATTTAAAATGCTATTGTATGACAGTGTAGATCCAGCCATAATCTTATTATTGGCTCTACATGGCTATATGACAGAGAATTCCCATTTATTTCACTGGAGCATGATCCCAAGCAAATGAGTATACAATTTATTTTTCTCACACCAAATATTTTTGGATTCATTAAACAGTCTTCTGTTTTGCTAAGATTCTGCTAATGGGTCCTAAGTTGAATGGCTGAACTGAACACTATCACTGCCTTTGCTGACTCGGGCTGTACTTTTTAATGCATTTTAATTGGTTGACTTAATTTATTATTGCTTTATTATTTATTTATTATTTAGACTTGTATACAGCCACTCCCCGAAGGCTTTGTTCAACTCCTCTTTTCTTTGAAGGTTATCAGGCCAAGGGTGCAGTTCTTTAGCCAGGGTGGCTAGTGCAACTCTTCAGGTGCAGCTCCCATCAGTCCTAGTCAGCATAGGAAGTGGTAAGAAGAGTAGAAGTTGCCTCTGACAACATGTGGAGAGCCATATTTTGATAACCCTTGTGCTCATTTACATCTGAGAATAAACTGAGTGAACATATAGAGTATTACTGGGAATACTAGCAAATAAATCTGCTGAGCATGGAGGTAAAACACATTGGGAAAGACTCATTTCCCTGTGTAAAGAAGTGGAATATCCTACATCTGGGGATGTTCTACCCATGTCTTTGAACTGATTGTCTCATAGATTAGACAGCTCCTTTTTCAGTGATCAACTTCAGGTACAAGATTTTTCAGCATTCAAATGGCTTGGAAAATTTTAATTTGTTCTGGAAAGCTAAATGCTATGTATGTATGTGAGTGTTTCTGCTTCAACTACTGTATCTTTTTGCAAAGACAAAAGTCTGCAGTCGAAAACAGTATTGAAAAGCCACAAAATCTCTTGCAATATTGCCCAGTTGAGAGCTGACTTTTGGAATTCTCTGTTTTTGGGGTGGTTTCTCGGCTATATGGCCATGTTTTAGTAGTTTGTCCTGCATCTGTGGCTGACATCTTCAGAGGATCTAATGATGGTAAAGCAAGTGGAGTATATACTGTATACCTGTGGAATTTCCAGGATTTGAGAAAATAATCATTGTCTGTTGAACAATTGTAAAGGGTGCAATTAGCAAGCTATATTTTTATGTGTTGATTGGGATCCACCCATTCGCATGTGAATAAGCATGAAGATAGCATAGTTAATTAGTGAGAGCATCTGCATATAAGTAGCCTGATCTTTGTTCCTTTGAATTGTTTGCTGCCTAGTGACATCCATTGTCTGGATGGTGTTCACTGGCCCTTGATTGCTTACTGGCTGGAGACCTCCTGTGTCTGGACGGTGTTCATTAGTCACTGTCTTGATAACTGTCTTGTTATTTTAGTAAGGAACCCTGCTGCTTAACAATAGTAATAATTACATAAATATATTATTTTTGTTTCCTGTGGCTTTGAAGTTTGATCTGGGAGCAAGCAGAATGCATTACTTGTATTTAGGATTATTTCCAAGATCACCTTACCTGTAATTTACAGTTTTAAATTACCTGAAAGTATCACTGAACTCAGATGAGGCTTTCATCTCACCTCTCCGCAGTTGAATAAATTGAACTTATTTCTGGGTAGAATGTATCACATTGCAATGCCTTTTTTGGGGAGGGGGGACGACAACATCCCAATTGCAGAATTACCTATTTTCCGGCATATAAGATTACTGGGCGTATAAGACTTTTCCAACTTTTTCAATTAAAATATAGAGTTTGGGATATACTCGCCGTATAAGACTACCCCTCTTCCAACACACGCCAAATTAAAAATTTAAAAGCATCAGATTTTTTTTCAATATGGTAATTTTCCTATTACTGTACCTCCTTCTCAGATCTCGCACATGCGCACCTGCAGCGCTTCACTGCAGTCTTCAGGAGCGAGATCTGAGAGGCAGAGGAGGAGGTACAGTAATAGGATACAAGGGCGGGACAGACAGGTACAAGAGGTATGTTTTTCTGGGTACAGAACCACTCTATCTCTTTTTTCCATACCTTGGGCACCCTAGACGCCTGCAACATGCTCCACCCTTCACTTACACCTTCCCAGTGAGGCGCCTTTTAACCTGAGTATCGAGACCGCATTAAGTCCACGAATCCTGATGAATGGATTTTCTTTTATCGTACTTGTACAGCGTCACTCTTAATGCTTTCATACAGTTGCTGCATACAGCAGGGATGCGGCCACTGCCATTTTTGAGCTCCCCCCACCATATGTGGCAACCAAAGATTCTCCAATCCGGATTGGAAGTTTCAGCATCCGCTCTATAAGATGACCCCCAGCGTATAAGATGACTCCCAGCATATAAGACAACTCCTGGTGTATAAGTTGACTCCCGTGTATAAGACATCTCCCGAGTATAAGATGACCCCTGACTTTTGAGAAGATTTTCTGGGGTTAAAAAGTAGTCTTATACGCTAGAAAATACAGTAGGTATAATGCCTAATGTATTTCATTACTTATTTTAACTTAAGGCACTTACACACTGCATATTTATAGCATTTTGATTTCACTTCAGCTTTCATTGCTGCATTTTATAGTATCCTACTGTTTATAGTGTGGAGAGGCACTAAAGCTCTACAGCTGGGAATCTGAGATGTCTAAGCTGCAGGTTACTGGATGGAATTGCAGTCAAAGTGGAATCATGGATACCAAGGGAATCAGTAGTTACTGAAATGGACATCCAAGTGCCACCTCTGTGTTGATGGAGGCAGGTAGGATTTTCCCCGGGTACTGGTTGTGGGGGGTCGGGAGCAGGTGAGGGTTTTGCCCTCCCTTCTGCTAGAGATCCCTGTGTACAACTAGTGGGCCACTGTGTGACACAGAATGCTGGACTAGATGGGCTGAGGCCCGATTCAGCATGGCTCTTCTTATGTTCTTATAACACTATAAATGTGTAGTGTGAATGGTCTCAAACTAGGGTTCTAGATTGATCTCTTGGAAATCTTTGGAAAATAAGGATATTTTGTCCTGCTTATAAAATACTTTTTTTGGTTGAACATACACTTCAGTAGGCTTGGAACAAGTGGGCCCTGTAAAATAAAAGTATCTCAAATGCCAAGGAGGAATGGCTTCCAAGATTCCAGACAGTCTGGAGCAGACACCTTGGAGTGTTGTCTTGTTCAGGCCTCTAAAGTTTCAAAGTGTGGATGGGAATAACCACTTCTTCACCCCTCTTCCATTTTAGCTCTAAACCTGGGTGTTTTATAGTTCCACAGCGGGATGCGGAACGTACTGTTCTTAAGAATAGGAATGAGAAAACATCTTTTTGAAATACCCAGAATAGTGTGCTAAGGCCTTCAACAAAACAAGTCATCATGTTCTGTTTTGCTTGTTTAATCTAATATATTTTAGCTGGTTACAACCTGAACTTGAATTGGAGACTTGAACAGTTTGGCTGACTTACATTTTAGATCACTTCCACTTGTCTCTTGACTTACTGCCACCAACTGTCTAGTTCTCAGGCACCTGTCAAAATACTTGGCTTCTGTTTTCCTTTCTCTCCATGTGCTTGGTTAATCTCATAATTTGGTTTTGCCTGACGTTTCTGTTGTGTCGTGGTATTTCTGCTGTCTCCAATAAACCACAGCAATTGATAGATCTCTAGTCTTGTGTTTTCAAAAATAGAAACCCACCATTGCTTCTCTGGCCCAGTGTGCATTGCTCAGAGTAATCCAATTAACTCACTAATTCATAGAGTCTGCAATCTTTACCCTGAGACTGGACTCCTAATTGCCCACCTGGTGGCCATAACATCTTGCTGCATTTATTTTTCTGGTTCTTGCTCCATACAATACTTTTCCCTTGCATTACCTTGCCAGAAAAAAAAGAGTTCTGAAGAATTCTGAAATTATGTGTGTTTGTGGCATTTTGTTTTTTTCTAATTAAAATAGTTTGTGCTTGTGGATTTTCCTTTATATAATGAAGTCTTCTAATTTGCACACCTTTATACTTTTGCCTATCTCGGGAATAGCCATTATGTTAAACTACAAATGAAATAGTGTCTTTTTAGTATGGAAGCAACTGAGAGCATGGTGTAGAAAACATCACAAAATTATTTTAACAGAGAAATATCTATTTGTACTTTAGGAATGGGCATTAGCTTTCATAGGAAAGTTGGATATTTGCTGTAAATCATAAAATGAATAGAGTTGTTAACCCAACTCAGTAAGTGGGCAAACAGATGAATAGACATGCCTTTCTTAGTCTCTTTGCCCATGTACACATGCTATGGTTGCCTCTGGCCATGAATAAAGATTATAAATAACAAAGAAAAGTGGTTTTATGTGTTCATGTGTATTTCATGCTCCCTGTTAAGAGAACATGAAAAACTGATTTGATTAGCCGAAATCTGGTTGCTTCTAATGTGCAAAACTGCATGGCTTGCTAACCAGTCATGAATCTGTAGTTTCATAAGTCACAATCAGAATCTGTACTTGTGGGTTTATTGAGTCTGGTTTTTTTAAACCAGTGGTTCTCAACCTGTGGTCCGTAGATCACCAGTGGTCTGCAAGAACAGAAATATGATCCGCGGCCTCACCATTGCTACGCTGTTTCCTTGAAACCATGTGGAAAAAAAAGCAACTGGTCTCCTGAAACTTGGCTGTCGGGAGAGGAGAGGCGGACTATCTATGAAAGATTACTACTACCACATATCTAGATTATTAAATCTGTGAGTGAGTAGATGGCGACTACTGGATGGTATACTGTATGTTCAATATCAGAAACTAGAGCAGATGTGGTCTATCCAATGCAATTTTCTGAATCAGCACTCCAAATAACCAAACCAAATCTAAAGTTGGCCAAAAACTGATTCATAACTCTTTTAGTACTAATGTTGGAGAGTGGTCCCTGGGCAAAAATGGGTCGGGATCCACTGGTTTAAATCATGACTTGTTGTGACCTCCCCAACCTTTGATTATCCCTGTCAGGTTTCCCCACCAGTCAAATCAAAATAAAAGTTGACAAAGGCAGAGGAAAAAACAGAAATAGACAACCTAGCCTATGGTTTGTTTGGTTATTTGTTGTATACTTTGTGATGTAACAAACAACATGGTTTATAATGGCAAGACAAACAATGTCTTGCCATTATGTGTACATGGATCCATAAGGACTGTAGCATACTGCTGATGCAGGGATATTCATGTCCAGTTCTTATGTGACTTTCTGTGCAACCAGCAGGGCTAGTACCATCGTCTTAGAATTACTACACTGCAGTCTATAAGGGCTTGCTTTTGGAAACTGAAAAGAAACAGTGGATCCAAAATGCTATGGTCATATGTCTGACTTTAGAATAATAGAATTGGAAGACACCACGTGGGCCATCTAGTTCAACCCCCTGCCATGATGGTAACCTAGCCTCTGTTTAAAAGCTTCCAAGGAAGCTTTCACAACACTCTGAGACAGAGGGTTCCACTTCTGAATAGCTCTTACAGTCAGGAAGTTCTTCCTAATGTAAAGATGGGATCTTGTTTCCTGAAATTTGAACCCATTGCTCCGAGTCCTAGTTTCCAGGGCAGCAGAAAACAAGCCTGCTCCTGCTTCCTTTTGATATCCTTTCACATGGCTATCATGTGTCCTCTAAACTTTCTCTTCTGCAGGCTAAACATGCCCAGATCTTTAAGATGCTCCTCATAGGGCATGGTCTCCAGACGTTAAGTTGCCCTCCTCTGGACACCTTCCAGCTTGTCAATATCTCTTTTGAACTGTGGTGCCCAGAATTGGACACAGTATTCCAGGTGAGGTCTATCCAAAGCAGAATAGAGAGGCACCATGATGATATGATGCATGCAGACTTTTTTGTTTTTAAGTTAAGAAGAATCCTTTTGTGTGTTCTTATCTTTATAGTTATACTTTAAACGTCATTTAAATTGTTTCAACTATGAACTTTTCAACATATCTCTTCATCGTCTTTTCATTTTGTATAATAAATTTTTAGGCTCCGGTGGCGGAGTGTGTTAAACCCTTGTGCCGGCAGGACTGAAGACCGACAGGTCAGAGGTTCAAATCTGGGTAGAGCACGGATGAGCTCCCTCTGTCAGCTCCAGCTCCCTATGCAGGGACATGAGAGAAGCCTCCCAGAAGGATGGTAAAACATCAAAACATCTGGGCGTCCCCTGGGCAATGTCCTTGGAGACAGCCAATTCTCTCACACCAGAAGCAACTTGCAGTTTCTCAAGTCGTTTCTGACACACACACACAAAACTGAACTCTGTATCATATCATTGTCAGCTATGTGGCTGCTATGCTAGGGATAAGGTAAAATAAATAAAATCAATATAAATTCTTGGCATAGGCTGATACTGGAAATAATATTTGTATTTTTACTTGGTGTAGTTAAGACTTCATTGTTGTTTATCTTGAATTGGGTGAGAAGGATTTGAAACATTGAGAAATATTTGCTGTGGAGGGTGCATGATTTTAGGGTTTTAGTGCAGGCAGTAGCACTCCTACCTTGAGTTGTATTTTCAAGAATATCAGAGTACTTGGAGATTCTATAACACCATGTCAGAGAACTGCAGAGATTCAGGAGATTCCACCTGAACATTAGGAAAAACTTCCTGACTCTGAGAGCCGTTCAGCAGTGAAACACTCTGCCCTGGAGTGTGGTGGAGGCTCCTTCTTTGGAAGCTTTTAAACAGAGGCTGGATGGCCATCTGTTGAGGGTGCTTTGAATGCAATTTTCCTGCTTCTTGGCAGGGGGTTGGACTGGATGGCCCATGAGGTCTCTTCCAATTCTATGATTCTATGATTCTATAATACTTTTTAAAACTTACCTTGGACCAGTCATGCTTTCTCAGTGTATTGTATTCTACAAGGCTGTTGTGAAACTAAATGGGGATGTGATTGTATTTGTTGTTATTACTATTATTAATGTTATTATAACTTAGTTTATTTTTATCCCACCTTTCTCCTGATATAGTAAATATGGGAAGCTAACAATGATAAAGCAGTAATTAAAAATGATGTGGAAACATTAAAATACAAATAAAAAAGAAAACAATTAAACCAGTTATGTTATTAAAACAATTAAGTATTAAAATATTACAATGTATTAAAACCTTAAAATTCCAATCACACCATCTTTAAAAGCCCGCCCTCATCTATTTACAAACACCTGATGGCAGAGGTATGTTTTCACCTGCCTGTGAAAGGCAAGCAGAGGTGGGGCCGCTCGTGTCTTTCTTGGGAGGGAGTGTCTGGGGCTGAAGCAGAACCGGGAGTTCTAGAACTCCAAGTACCAAATTAATCTTACCAACGCTGCCCGAACGTGCGGATACAAGGATGAGGGAGAACACGTGACAACTGTGAAGTAGGGTGAAAAACAAAAAGGTTTATTTTCTTTCACCAGCTGGTGGGTATTTGCCAACAGAACACAGCTGCAGATAGGGGCAAAAGACCCCGATACATCTCATGCAAAGACATTTATACCTCAATGGAGTCCATTCAGTTAAACCCACCCCTTCTTCATGGTTTTTAACAATCATAATTGGCTGGTGATTCCTGTTGTTACATGGCATTTCATTAATCCAATAAACATTACACAAATCATTTGCATCATTTCTCTGTCATCACTAGAAAATGAGAACAATAGCCTTCTATAAACATTCTTTTCTCACAGTGCAAGCTATCAATGTTGAGCTCTCTGTTCTATTACTTTGCAACATTAGTTCCGGGCTTCCTGCCAGCAGAGAAGGTAGGACTTTTGTCATGCGCAATGGTGTTTTCCATTCACATTAAGAATCCCATTTAACTTTCATAGCTCAAACTGCACTGTATTCCCACTCATCTAGCATATATGGTATAACTTGGCACAGAGTGGATTAAAATGCATTTAATCAGGGTGTTAGTCTTCTATAGCATGTGTCTTACTGATTCCAGACACCAAAACCCTCTTTTTCAGAGTTGACGCGCAAGTAGCATCACTCTCTGACTGTACTTTTATGCTCGGAAAAGTACCAAACCTGCTTCATTCCAGGATTTTCTTTGTGGGAAACCCATCGCAAGGGGTTTCCTACACCAACATCTGGAACACCTATTTAGACCAATCAACCCTCCAGTCTCGTAAGACCCCGGGTTTTCCAGTTTTAACAGTATGCACACCCTTTACTGACTCCAAGGAACTCTGTACTGCCTTAGCACAACATCTGAGCATGATAGGCAGACAGCACATTATGATTAACACTGAACAGATCACCACAATGGTTATCATCACAAGAGAACGTAACCAATGTAAGTTCGGCAGCCAGCCCAACATTGTATTCCAAAATCACTTGGATCTGAATAAGTTTTTGTATTTCTCTAGCAGCCCCCTGAATTCTATTCAAATCCAGTTCAATCTCTCCAGTCTTATTTATAAAATGGCAGCACGTTTGATTTAGCCACACACAGAGGCCGCCTTCCTTTGAAAGCAGATAATCTAACGCCAGCCTTTGCTGCATTTCCATTTTTGCCAGAGAATT
>JARBWK010000003.1:44153389-44173698 GCA_030556195.1 Anolis apletophallus | reverse complement strand
CCAATAAACATTACACAAATCATTTGCATCATTTCTCTGTCATCACTAGAAAATGAGAACAATAGCCTTCTATAAACATTCTTTTCTCACAGTGCAAGCTATCAATGTTGAGCTCTCTGTTCTATTACTTTGCAACATTAGTTCCGGGCTTCCTGCCAGCAGAGAAGGTAGGACTTTTGTCATCTTGCAATGGTGTTTTCCATTCACATTAAGAATCCCATTTAACTTTCATAGCTCAAACTGCACTGTATTCCCACTCATCTAGCATATATGGTATAACTTGGCACAGAGTGGATTAAAATGCATTTAATCAGGGTGTTAGTCTTCTATAGCATGTGTCTTACTGATTCCAGACACCAAAACCCTCTTTTTCAGAGTTGACGCGCAAGTAGCATCACTCTCTGACTGTACTTTTATGCTCGGAAAAGTACCAAACCTGCTTCAGAGCAACAACTGAAAAGGCCATTTCTCTTGTGCCACCCAATGCACCTCAGAGGGTGATGAGGCAGAGAGAAGTCCCTCTCCAGATTTATTTATTTCCAACATTTCTACCCCGCTCTTCTCTACCCCCGAAAGGGAACTCAGACCGGCCTAACAAAAGGCACAATTTAATGCCAACATAATAAAATACAATATAAAACCAAAAACATACAGCATTAAAATACATTAAAATACAATTAACATTAACACATCATACACATTCTCTTAAGTTAAAAACAGTATTTCGTCCATAACAGGAGCATTAAGCCATATCCATCAACTTGCCATTACAAATACAGTCCAAAGTGCTGTATTGTGCTAATGTGCAAACGCCTGGTGCCACAGCCAAGGTTTCCCTTTTTTCCTGAATGCCAGGAGGGATGGGGTTGATCGTATGTTGCTCCCCACAGACGGGGAGCCACCACCGAGAAGGCCCTCTCTCTTGTCCCCACCAACCGCGTTTGAGAAGTTGGCGGGAGCGAGAGCAGGGCATCCCCGGATGATCTTAAATTACGAGGTGGGACATAGAGGGTGATGTGTTCGGACAAGTAAGCTGGGCCAGAACCGTATAGAGCTTTAAAGGTCAAAATCCGCCCCGATCACAAATACTGTGATCCGCCCCGAGCCTGCTGGGAGGAGCGGAATACAAAAGTGAACAATAAATAAATAAATAAATAAATAAATAAATAAAACCAGCACTTTGAATTGAGCTCGGAAATGGACAGGCAGCCAGTGGAGCTGACACAACAGGGGGATTGTATGCTCCCTGTATGTAGCTCCAGTTAGTAATCTGGCTGCCACCCGTTGGACTAGTTGTAATTTCCGAACTGTCTTCAAAGGCAGCCCCACGTAGAGTGCGTTGCAGTAATCTATTCGGGATGTGACCAGAGCGTGGACGACCGTAGCCAGATCAGATGACCTTAATATTATAACAGACTTATACAGAGGAATAACGGGGACTCAAGCCATTTAGAGTTTTAGAGGTCAAAACCAAAACAGGATGGTCTGTGATGTCACAGTGAAAAAAAGGAGTGAAGTGATTGGCTCTTGGTAGGTGACATGTGGATGATGGGGAAGAAGGAGGGGAAAGAAAGAGAAAGAAAGGAAATAGGGGATTAAAGGAGTAAGAGAAGAAGAAGGGAAAACAAAGGAAGGTGAAGAAAAGAAAGAAGAGGGGGAAGGTGTACAATGGAAAGCAAGGGAATTGTTATCAATAGAAAAATTATGTATCTTTCCCTGAGCTTCTTGAAATAAAAATATAAATGTGTATGCCACTTCACAGACTGCTTCCTTTTAATTCAGAAGGGGTGCATATTTTGAGATGTATGTTATGGTTTTGATCTGTGGTAACTCCAAGGAGATACTGAAGTATATACTTCTATTTAAATCAAAAGCAGGTTTTTTGGTCCAAATCAGGGCTTCTTAAACTTTTTTCTACTTGCAACTCCTTTCTACCCAAGATTTTTTAATGTGATCCCATGCACAAAGACGTGTGTACACACACACACACACACACACACTTATTGATAATAATTCAGCATTTGCAAGGCTTGCTAAACAGGTTGAATTCTGTTTTTGTGAAGTAATGCTGAAACATTCTTTACAGAATCCACTGGAAACACTGCACGTTTTTGCTAACAGATTTGTGTAATTGGGTGGCATTCATAGAATCATATTTATTTATTTATTTATTTATTTGTTCCATCTTGTATTCCGCCCCTCCCTGCAGGCTCGGGGCGGATAACATCATAAAATTCGGCAGGCATGTACATCCATGTCGCCATACAATAAAATGCAACATAAAACATACAATAAAACAAAATACAATAGGTCCCGAGATTAAAATTATGTGCATGCCATGGCATTCCCTGAACCAGGGTGCTGATTAGGAAGATGAGTACATTTGGCTTACTCGCCTAGCCGAAGGCCAGTCTGAACAGGGCGGTCTTACAAGCCCTGCGGAACGGGATGAGCTCCGTGGCAGCTCGGACATCGTCCGGGAGAGAGTTCCAGAGTACCGGAGCCGCCACAGAGAAAGCCCTTTGCCTGGTAGCAGACAGGTGACAGGCGCGGACCGATGGAATCAGGAGCAAATTCGACTCCTCAGAACGTAGTGATCTCGGGGGAATGTATGGGGCAAGGCGGTCCCTCAGGTACGCAGGCCCTAGGCCCTGTAGAGCCTTAAAGGTTAACACCAACACCTTGAAGGCAATTCGGTACTCAATAGGCAGCCAGTGCAGCTGCCGGAGGATGGGCGTGATGTGCTCCCTTACCGACGTAGAATTGGAAGAGACCTCAAGGGCCATCCAATCTTGAGGGCAGCAGAAAACAAGCTCCCTCCCTCCTCCCCATGGCTTCCCCTCACATATTTATATGTGGCTATGATGTCTCCTCTCAGCCTTCTCTTCTTCAGGCTAAACATGCCCAGCTATTTAAGCCACTCCTCATAGGGCTTGTTCTCCAGACCCTTTATCATTTTAGTCACCCTCCTCTGGACACATTCCAGCTTGTCAATATCTCCCTTCAATTGTAGTGGTCAGAATAGGACACAATATTCCAGGTGTGGTCTAACCAAGGCGGAATAGAGGGGTAGCATGACTTCCTGGATCTAGACACTAGAATTTTTTTTTTTGCCGTTGCATCACATTATTGGCTTAGAAACCTTTTTTTTTTACTACCAAATATTTCATGACCCCAACATGGAACTACAGTCTCCCCATTTGGGGTCTGGACCAAAGATTTAAGAAGCAGTTGATTTTGATAGGATAAGTTATAGATTAGCTGAGAATTGTTCCACATGGAGAGGAAAGATCCAATAGTAGTAGTACTAGTAGTATTTATTATCTTCCTGTACTGCTGGCTCGAGGCGTGGTACAACAATTTTTACACACACACACACACACACACACACACACACATATATATTTGTTGTACCATGCCTTGAGCCAGCAGTACCACGCCTTGAGCCTTTTGATTTGCATTCTATTGTTATCTATATGTCAATTCTATATCTGTGTTTGATGCGATACACACATACACACACATATATATATGTCGCATCAAGTCATGATTAAAAGTTAACTGGGTAGGCCTGCCGGAAGAAATGGGTGTTGTTCAGATGTATTTGTTGGTCAGTTGTCTCTGCCTCCATTGAAATCCTTTTGCTGCCTAGGCATTCAAAAATGCCCTTTGCCAGTGATGTCATTAGGAGATGTGCAGACTAGGGATTGTGGTACAGGAGGACAGCAACTCTGGTAACAACACTGCTTTTCGCCACTCAGAGATGGGGAGGGCTCCTTTTTGCAATTTATTTATTTATTAAATTCGACTTGCTATACCCCTCTCTCTGGAGCCCAGAGCGGTTTACAGAAAGTGAAGCAGACATAGAAGGTACATTAAAATACAGTTTAAAATACATTAAAACGCATTAAAACAATTTAAAGCCCCCCAATAAACATGTGGCAGGCCAAAATTAAATAGTGGCATGTCAGGCGGAACCATGGACAACAGTATAGAGGCCAATTGGCTAAGGGCCAAATGCCATTCTAAAAAGCCATGTTTTTATCGCTCTACGGAACGGCAGGAGGGCCCGAATGGCCCGGATCTCCTCGGGGAGGCCGTTCCACAAAATTGGAGCAGCTGCAGAGAATGCTCTCCGCCGTGTGGTGGCCAGTCTGCATCGGAATGCTGGGCACCTCCAACAAATTGAGCCCCTCGGAACGCAGTGATCTCTCAGGCACATAAGGGGTAAGTCGCTCCCTCAGGTACACTGGCCCCAAACCGTACAAGACCTTAAAAGTTAGAACTAACACCTTGAAGATGACCCGGAATTCAATTGGAAGCCAGTGCAGCTCGCGCAAGAGTGGAGTCAGGTGGTCAGATCTTAAGGCTCCTGAGAGCAGGCGGGCTGCAGCGTTCTGCACCAGCTTAAGTTTCCGGATCACCGACAAGGGTAGGCCAATGTAGAGCGCATTACAGTAATCGAGCCTAGAGATGACCGTGGCTTGGATCACCGTGGCTAGGTCGCAGCGGGAGAGGTAAGGAGCCAGATGTTTTGCCAGACGCAGATGAAAGAAAGCTGTCCTGCAGGCACAGCCAATCTGCTCCTCCATGGACAGTTGGGCGTCCAGCCGGACCCCCAAGCTTTTGACAGATGGTTGTGGGCGAAGAGCCACACCATCAAACGCCGGCAGCTGGGTCTCTACCTCCTCCGGGCGGCCCAGCCGCAAGATCTCCGTCTTCGCCGGGTTCACCTTCAACTTACTGGCTCGCAGCCATCCAGTAACGGCCTCAAGGCAGAGATGGAAATTATCGGGTACAGAGACCACCCCGGGGTCCATCCTCAGAATGAGCTGGGTGTCATCAGCGTACTGATGACATTCCAGCCCAAAACTCCGCACCAATTGGGCGAGTGGTCGCATGTAGATGTTAAATAACAGCGAGGAGAGAATGGCCCCGAGGGACTCCACAATATAAGGGGGAGCCCTTGGATACCACCCCTCCCCACTTCATTCGCTGCAGGGGGTTTTGGAGGAAGGAGGACAGCCAGTTGAGGGCTGTCCCCCTCACTCCCGCCACCGCCAGGCGGTGTGTCAAAAGTTGATAATTGACAGTATCAAACGCTGCCGTGAGGTCCAATAACACGAGCAGCGCCGATCCGCCTCGATCCAAGTGGCAGCGGAGTAGATCTGTGATGGAGACCAGGACAGTCTCTGTCCCATGGCCTGAATGGAAGCCGGACTGGAAGGGGTCTAGCCAGGTTGCATCATCCAAGAATGTGTGCAGCTGGTCCATTGCTGCCCTCTCAATCACCTTGCCCAGGTACGAGAGGTTAGACACTGGGCGGTAATTGAAGGGAGCCCGGGCTTCTTCAGCAATGGACTGACCACCGCCTCTTTTAGCTCCTCTGGAAAAGCTCCTTGCTCAAGGGAGCAGTTGACTATATTCAACAGAGGGCCTCGTAACCCCTCCACGCAAGCACGCAATTAAGGTTAGGGTACAGTATTTGCTCTTATCAAAAATGGAACCATTTTCTTTTCTAGTAGTGAAGATGAGAGCTTAGTCTATCCTCTCTCTAAGACAAGCACATATCTTCTCTAGTCTCTTTGCTGTGGCAGAGATGTGCCAAAGAGTTGCTACCACTGCCATTTTCTGACCCAGGTTAATACTATACCTTACATTGTTTCATTGTCTACCCCCGTTTTTGGGGTTAACTTTTTGTCTTTTAAAAACACTTATACATCAGTATATATGCCACCTTCAGCAAATAACTTGGTCATTCTAAGCAATAAGTTTTTAATATGTTTTATTCAATGATTGTTATGCAGGCTAATTCTGTAATTCCTCCCTTCATATGAAAAACTAAAAGATTTGTGAAATGTGTTGAATGCAACTGGTACTCCATCTTCCCGATCTGCTATTCACACTTTCATTTCCTGGCATCAAAAGAAGCATTTATTTGGAGCAGTCTAATGGGAGAACACTGTCTTTCGGGTAACTTGCCCCCGCATTGTGTAGGATTATAGGTATATCCAACATATGGAAGTGTATCTGAAAGTAGTAGTCATTGATGCTGTAGCACTGTGGGAGTGGTAATCAGTGGTATGACTGCAACATTTTGAAATTGCTGTTCTTGGAAAGGAGTTGTGAGCCTGCATCCAAGTGCATAACCCCCAGACTATCTTTGAAGGCAGCTCTAAAATTCCAGGAAGTGTAGATCATTCCCTTGTCTAGTTTTGTCAAAGAGATTGCATAATTCTTAAGCTTTTAAAAACATATTTGATGTAAGCTGCTTTGAGTGGATTCTGCCCTCAAAGATGTCATGTACATTTTGGAATGAATGTATAAGTTAATATTGGTTTGGTAGCTTGACCACAAGCCTTGTTGTTGCTGCCATTACTGATGGTAGCAGTGGAAGATAGCATTGGGAGAGTCAGTGCAATGCGGTGGTTTGATTGCTGAACTACAGTTCTGGAGACCAGGTTCTGAGTTGTTGCTCAGCCACAGAAACTCATTGGGGGACTTTTGGTAATCATACTCTTTCAGACTCAAAAAAGACAAATGTAAACAATATCTGAATAAATGTTGCCAAGAAAATCCCATGATCGTTTTGCCTTACAGTCTCCATGAGACAGAAATTACTTAAATGCACACAACAGCCAAGGCAGTATTGGCACCCCAAAGCACCTCAATGGAAAATATTAAGTATCATAATTGAATACTGGGTGCATGTGTGAAGTGGTAGAATACCTGTATGACCACTTGATGTCCACCTGATATACCCAATGAATGCACTTGTTTGGCAGGCTTTGTTTGGGCATTATTGTAGTACTGATGAGTATTTGGGTGGGGATGCATATAATGAAACTAGAGAGAACATTTATGTTCTAAACTTCCTTGTTGCTCAGTGTTCATACATATACAATTAATTCTTTTAATCATTTAGGTGTGCTGAGAATATTAAATACATTTAAATTTGATAACTTTGATTTGTAGTCTTCTGAATTAGAATTCTACCAATTGGGGATAATAAGTTCTTTACATAATTCTCATATATGAAGTATTGAAAAACATTCATTTTGTTTAATCTCTATTTTTGTGGAGCCGTTGGGAGCTAATCTTAGAGATCTGGGTTTTAGACCTACTGAACTGCTGCAGGTGTTGCAGTTCATATCATGAGAACTCTCATAGTCAGTGTCAAATGCATGTGCATATCTATATATTTAGAAAACAGTAAGCATGTAGAATCTCTGAGTGTACAGCAGTCCCAAATACAAACAGTTTATTTTTAGATTATCAGTCTATTGTTCCTGAACTCTTAATAATTTTCAAAGATGCGATGTATAGTATTAGGCTTTTCTAAGTAATATCTGCCTTGATCTATTTCTGTGTTCATTTTTATTTAGATATTTCTGTTGTAATTATTGTCTGTCTGTCAGTAATGGAAAGAATAGTGGAACTGAGTCGCACTACACCATAACTTCACCAGTAGAAAGAAGGAGGTTTACTACTGATTTTTTAAAAATATTAGTTGTTCCACATTATTTTAAATATATATAGAATGGAACTCCATCAACTGAGAAATGACTATTCTTGTCTTATCATAACTGTTATGGTTAGTTGCTTATTTACTGTAGATTTCTGGAAGTGCAGCCTCCTTCAAATGCAATTTTATCTAAGTAACTCCTGGATTTTCCTAGTAATATCTAAAATAACTATGCTTAGCCAAATTCTGTTCCTTGTTTTCTAAAAAAAAGTGTGATTCAGGAACAAGGCTGACTAGAAGTGCATGTAAGCAATAAGCCTTGGCTGACCTTGACAAATGAAGGCTTTGCTCCACCTGCACTGAGTTCAGAAACAATGATTGCAGAAATTCTAGATGCTTGCTGTACTCTTGCCTTCCTGCCCTACATGCAATAATGATATCCTCCTGGCTTAGAAAATGTTCATAGATAAATTTCATGTAGCTTAGCAGGGGCGCTGAAAAGAATGTGTGTGGGAAAACCCTGAATAGTTCACCTTCATGTTTTTTGTGTCTTTGACAAGTTTCTGCTTCTGACAGTCAGGAACCTGAAGTTTTTAGGTATCGAAATTGTATACTGTGGCACATAAATAATTGTCATGGGTTGGTTGCTTTCTCTCCCCCTCTCGCCCTGCCCTTGCTGCCATTACCCTCCCTCTTGTGATGATAAAGAGTTACTGACCATCTCATCTTTTTTACATTAAGTAGGTGTGTTGGTTACAGATCCTATGTTTTATATAAGAATTATGGATTGTTTATGGAGTGGGTAAAATATGCTTCCTGTGGTATAAAGCCTATATCTGCACACAGAATAAACCTACACCATAAATAATATACATTTAATTTAATTTCAGTTTATTTTAGAGTTGCAGGGTGGATTGATTTAAATCAAGATTGCTTAAATCACTGATTTAAATCATAGCTTGATTTACTGCATGGGGCAAATAACGAAGAGTGAACTGTGATTTATATGCTTTATTTACATAAAGTTTTCCCTGGTGCTGTGTCATGTAATTTTGAACAAATGTATAAATCCGATCAGTGCATGCAGTATGTTCAGTTAAAACTTAACAGACCAGTTTATAATATTGAGGAAGGAATTGTTCACATTGTTTTAAAATATTTATTTATTTATTTAGAAAATAGTAATTCATACTACACTAATTTCCTGTGAGCTTGCAGGTGATGCATTAGTACACGCCAGTATAACAATATTTCTGCTTAAATCTCATGTTTATTCTCAATTAAAGTGGACCAAAAATCACTGGAAATGAGAGGTCATCTCTGTTATGTGCTCCGGCAATTCAGTTTAGGTGTACTTATGTTAAATCTTAAATGTTACATAAATGTCTTACATTCATTAATTACAGCATTGCTGGTATCTTGAAAACATAGAAACATACTTATTTATTTATTTATTATTTGGATTTCTTGGTCCAAGTGGCTTCCAAGTGGCTCGGGGCGACTCACAGCAGTTAAAAAACGATTACAATCAATAAAAACACAGTAAAAACACAGTAAAACAATACATGACACATGTTAAAACATGGTTGGATATATGCATCCACAGTTACATATTAAGTTCTAAATTTTTACAATATTCTTTATCCTTCAGAATTAACCATGTAATATATAAATATGTCTCAATGTTTTAATTTTCATCAACATGGTAATTTCCTCTTTATGATATCCTAATTAATTTTTTTATATACCTATGTGCTTCTTCAGTCTAATTTTACAAATCATGTATTTTCTTTTGCTAAAATAAAGAGCCATATCTTTACTTAAAAAAATTGGTCACATCTTTGACCTGTTTACATTACTCAGTTACAACATTCTGATTCCACTTTAACTGCTATGGATTCCTGGGATTGGCAGCTGAGGATGGTGTCTTGGGAGGAGAATTCTCCTCTGAACAAATCACAATCCTAGGGTATTCCATTGGAAGCAGCCATGACAAAGTGGAATCATAGTAGTATAAACTCAGTGTGAAAGTTCTTGCCTGTCCAGCTGACTGTCAGGAGCAGGCATGTAGCCAGGATTTTGATTTGGGGGAGAGGGGCTGAGTCTGAGTGAGAGAGGATCTACCATAGCACACCTTTTGTATCATCCCAACACCCCCAAGCATATGGGATATATTGAGCATAGTGAGCAGATCATGAAATGAATAAGAATAACAGTTTAAATAATAAATGTTATTTTTTCTTCGTGGGCTCTGTGAATGCACACTTATGAAGCCTGAGCGCCAAAGCAGGCTCTAAGGGAAACTTCCCTAGTTTGAATATTTCAAGTTTTGGCGGTAACCCCGCCCAGCTTCCCCGAGGGCATATAAGCCACTCCACGCGCGCCTCCCACATTCCTTTGTTTTCCCATCGTGATCAGCTGTGAATCGCACCTATGGTATTTCCTGCGCCTGCGCAGACAGTTCAGAATCTTAAAGAAGTTATTATCACTTTAAATGGTAGCACCGCCCATATTCCCCTCGAGCATATATAGCCAGTGGGAGGGGCTGCCACCCTCAGATCCTTTTATCCGCCGCTAGTGCGACAGCTGGAATCTTAACTCATATTCTTTGACTAGCGTATAAATATAATTTGACATTAACTATTGATTATTAACTTTTTTCATCTTGGTGGCGATTTTTAACCACCATCTTCTAATTAATTAATAAAATTTAATATTCCTCATGTGGTGATGATTTTTTATCACCACAAATTAATTATTGATTTAATATTCTTCATTCGACTAGAGTATAAAGAATATATTTAGTATTAACTATTGATTAACATTTTTCACCTTGGTGACCACCAAGGCTACCACCATTAGAAACCAACATTTCCAAATTAATAATAATAATAAAATAATATATAATAATATCTCCCAACGATTTTTGTGTTACCGTTGACCTCCAAAATGGCGGCTCTACTGATAAGGGGACGGCTAACGACAAGACCCCAAGATGGCCGCAAACCTCCGCAGGAGGTTGAACCTTACAAAGAGAGAAATGTTCCAATTCACTCCTTTCGGTGTTCACTGTTTTTTTCCTCCCTGCTGGTTGATGCGGAAATGGCGGCCCTGCGCTGGACTTAGGGCCCGTGCGGAGTTGATCTCGGAAGGAGAGCTCCCACATCTGCTTGGGACCGAGAGGGCACGCTTACTCCCTTCTATGGAATATGTGTTGTGCCTGCCTCCGTCAGCAAACTCCTCCCATGAGAGCTGGAAAGAACAGCATCAGCCGAAATTCAAATGCGGGCGAGGGGGCGACCCCTCTGGCACCCGCTGAGGCATTGCGCGACGAGGTGCAAAAATTGTACCTATATTGATGTCACCCCAAAGGGGGCAGGGAGTGCCTATCATATGAGCGCCTCCCAAGATGGCCCATGCCGATACGAGCAACAACGGCAGCGCATTGGAGATGCCCTCACCGGGCCCTCCTCTAATTCGGGCCCATACAGCATCGATACGAGAGGTGGCCTCATGCATAGGCACAAATACAATTGATGAGAAAGGGCCGTGTGTTGCTGGTGGAGAGAGCAGGGCATGAGCCTGCCCCTTGAGGCAGAGAGCACCCTAGTGCCGGCCCTGGCGACCTCGAAGCCCTCACCAGAATGGTGCTTCCGCTGGAGCCATCTATGGGCTCGATGCCACCCTTGGCGCCCCTCACAGGCCCGACAATGGCCCTAGCACTCCCATCGGGAGCTCCCTCGGGCTCAATACTGATCCTGGCCTCGAGATCGGGCAGGCCACTTAAACCCGCCTCTGCCGATGCGTGCAGGAAGGGGGGGGCGCATGTTCGGCACATTTCGAATTGGTATGGAGGCGCCCGCAGGGGACGCGTCCCTTGGCCAGGAGCCTGAAGATCTAATGGGCGTCTCTGTTTCTTGCCAAGGGATAGCGCTCTCGATGTCGAGAGCGCGCACGCACACGCTCCTGTTCTTCTTCATGAGGGGCAGGGAGCGCCTTCCGTACAGGGGCTTCCCGATAAGGCAGATGTGGACAGGGCCAACTTAAAAGGATTCCCTGAGAGAGGGAAGTGGCGGAGAGCCAACAGACTCCTCCCATAATGGAGTCCAGGCAGCAAACTCCGCCCATGAGGGCAGCAATGGAGTCATCTGAACTCTCCAACCTCGCCCCCTCCGCTCCCATCCAGGCATTTTGGGAAAGGTCTCGTCGTCCCGAGCCGATGCTGAGCACACTCCCAAGCCCGAGCGCACTCCCGAGCGCCTCTGACGCCTCCACTAGTTCCTCCCCCATCAGAGCCGGGACAGTGGGCAGGATGGAGGAGTCAAGACTGAAGAGTTTATTCATTGTACTATCGCGGTAATATAGTGTGTATGCTCCTGTGCATTCTCCTGAAGGGCAGCATCGATGCCCGAGAGGTTGCCCTAGCACTTGCCAACCTATCAGTTATGAAACATGTAATGTGAGCAGATCAATAGGTGGTGGGAAGGCAACAGTGTTCCATGCAGTCATGCCAGCCAGTGCTATTCACAGCTGATTCACTCGGGAAACTACGGTTACAGGTAAGCAACCCATATTTTCTGCCACACGGCTAACATCGGAGCTTCTCCTAGCGGTTCGTTCTCCTAGAGAGTTTTAAAAGAAATTGTCTTTTCTTTCATTTTGTAAAACACAATAAAATATATTTGAGCAGGACAAATACATTGTATGTCTGGATTAATAATAGATGAAGACTCATTTTGGCATTGCACAGATGTTCAGTAATTAATGTGAATTGGCTTTGGTAGTTAAGTTAATAAGGCCAGACCATCCTCTAATACTGGCCTCATCCTTATTTTTAAAAGCTTCACTCATGACTTGACCATTTTAAACTGTAATTTGAGAGGAATACATTAACATTAGCTTGGGGGGGGGGTGATGGCCGACGGGGAGTTCTGACGTGGGCTGGTCCATGAAGTCACAAAGAGTCGGAAGCGACAGAACGAATAAGCAACAACAACATTTATGAAACACCAATGAAATGAAAGAGAGATTGCGGTGTACAGGAATAATCCTGTACACCAGTGTTTCTCAACCTTTTTTGAGCTGAGGCACACTTTTAACATTTATAAAATCCTGGGGCACACCACCAACCAAAACGACACAAAATGACACTCTGAGGCAGAGAGTTCCACTGCTGAACAGCTCTCACAGTCGGGAAGTTCTTCCTAATGTTCACCCTCTTACACAGACATGCTTCCCTGTGATGTTTGCTTTTCTGCCTGTGCTGCTGCGCGCGCTCTCTCTCTATAAATGTAATGTTCATTTGTGGGATTAACAGAACTCAAAAACCACTGGACAAAATGCTGCCAAATCTGGCCACAAAAACACACTAATACTAACCCAAGGAGGGAACATCAGTCAAAAATTGATTTTGTCATTTGGGAGTTGTAGTTGCTGGGATTTATAGTTACCACACAATCAAAGAGCATTCTGAACTCCACCAATTATGGAATGGAATCAAACTTCCCACACAAAACTCCCATAACCAAGAGAAAATACTATAAGCGTTTGGTGGGCATTGACCTTGAGTTTTGGAGTTGTAGTTCACCTATATCCAGAGAGCACTGTGGACTCAAACAATTTTGAATCAGGACCAAAGTTGGCATGAATACTTAATATGCCCAAATGTAAACACAGATGGAGTTTGGGGAAAATAAATCTTGACATCTGGGAGTTACAGTTTCTGGGATTTATAGTTCGCATACAATCAAAGAAGCAACCCCTGCCTGTCCCCTAGCACCCTTGCCGGGGCAGGAGCGCGGGGAACGCAAGGGAGGCGTCCAGCGAGGCCGGCCTCGCGGGAAGCAACCCCTGCCTGTATGGGGAAAGGGAGAAGGGTCAATATAGAGTACCGGATTGCATTCAAAGTGCTGGTTCTAACCTTTAAGGCAGTGGTTCTCAACCTGTGGGTCCCCAGATGTTTTAGCCTACAACTCCCAGAAATCCCAGCCAGTTTACCAGCTGTTAGGATTTCTGGGAGTTGAAGGCCAAAACATCTGGGGACCCACAGGTTGAGAACCACTGCTTTAAGGCCTTGTATGGTCTAGGGCTGATGTACCTGAAGGCCTGCCTTACTCCATATATTCCCCAGAGATCACTACGGTCGAAGGAACAAAACCTCCTTGATGTCCCTTCTATCCAAACTTACCACTCATCAGTTACTAGGCAAAGAGCCTTCTCAGTGGTGGGTCCCACTCTATGGAACGTTTTACCGGATGAAGTTCGATCAATTAGAGAACTGGCCCCTTTTCGGAGGGCTTGTAAGACTACCCTTTTCCGGCAAGCATTCAATCTTAGCGGCCCCTCTTAAAACTTATAGAAACTTGATTTTTATATGTATTGCTTTTAATGTATGTGCTTTTAGATTTTGTGAACCGCCCCGAGCCTACGGGGAGGAGCGGTATAGAAACCGAAATAATAAATAATATCCTTGGCAAAAGAAATATAAGTAGTTCAAAAATCTCCTGGTCAGAAATTTCTAGGACTCCGCTTTGTTTTGAAGTAAATACATTTCTCACTCTATTGTGTGAATATCCAGGTTTTTTTCTATTTATTTTGAGAATCAGCCCACATTCTGGGATAGGATTTGGAGGCACGTAAGTGTTGTGAGAGGGAGGGGAAATCCATTCCATCAAGGGTGTCCATTCTGTTGATGGGTGGACTTAACTGAATATATTTATTTTTTTAAAAACAACCCTCTTCCTGTTCCTGAGCTAAAATGGCTTCCATAGCAGCTTTTATATAGTCTTCCACACTGCTTCTTAAATTGTGAGTCTCAACCCCAAATGGGGTTTCCCCAAATTTGGCAACAGTAAAAAGTTTCTGAACCATCACATAGTGTCTGTTGTAGACATGTATATGGATCTGTTATGCAATGTTTACAGTGGACTCTGCAAACTTCAACAATAAGAAAAACCAGCCTTTTTAGCAAGCCTTGCAAATTTTGATTACTTATCAGTGAATAGTTGATTTTTATCCCTATTTTACATATCTATATACCCAGGATCATGTGAACATTTCTCAGGTTGAAATGAGTTGTGAGTAGAAATGTTTAAGAAGCTCTTCATGTGAAACTATAAACTAAAAGGAAAAATAGGCTGAATCTGGGGTTGAAGAAGACTCATTGACCTATGTCGCTGCTCGGTCTTGGCTTTCTCTGGTACTAAAGTGTATAAAAGCATGGCTTGAGCATCGATACCAGGGTTGGAATCCTTGGCTAACCTTGGCTAACCTTAGGCCAGTCATACTCTCCGTTAACCTGCTTTGACAAAACCTTGCCCAAAAAACTGCCTAGGATAGTCAAGTCAGTGTTGACTTGAATGCACAAAACCAAACCAGAAAGTATACATAAGTATTAGGCCAGGTTAGGTTCATCGGAATGCTCATAAAATCAGAATGAATTCGGATTAAATTCACTTTTGAAGCAGTTCTGAAACGATGTAAGCAACCCAGAAGTGAATTTGCCATTTTGAAGCCACCACCGCCATTTTCGGAAAGGAATCAGCATTAGATTCCCACCCCTCCCAAGGTGCTTTCCCCTTATTGGCTGGAGGCAAGTAGCTGTAGAGATTGCAAAAGGTCCTGTAGTTTTACAGCAGTTAAAAAATCGCGGTTTCCCTTCCCTGGCGAATGGCGATGCGATGCAAAGAGGGATGAGGTGGGCTAAAGGTCCTGCTGTTAAACTAAATATAAATATAAAATAAACTGAACCAAATGTGTCTAAAGAGAAGGCAGCAAAGCTTTTCCCTGCAATTTTTTCTTTTTGCCATTTTCTCTGGCGAGAGGCGATGTAAAGCGAGATGAGGTGGGCGCGGCTAAGCACAGCTACACACAAAGTTTCTGGAGTAGAACAACTACTTAAAGACCACACAAAGAAACAGGAAAAACACTTTCAAAATTCAAACCAGGAACATGTTTCCTTTATTATTTTTAAAAATACTTTGCACACAAAGGGTTCCTGAGCATGAGCAGAGTGCCCTTGGCCTCCACACCTGAACATGCAGAGAGCAGGAGGTTTGCACACAAAGGTTTCCTGAGCATGGGCAGAGTGCCATTGTCCAGATCAAGGCTTTGGGATGGGGAAGAAAGGCCTCAGAGAAGGTGCAGGGAGCAGGAGGCTTGCATCCAAAGGGTTTTTGACATCAGCAGAGTGCCTTTCCCCAGATCCAGGCTTTGGAATGAGGAAGACAGGGCCTCAGAGAACGTGCAGAGAGCAGGAGACTTGCACCCAAAGGGCTCCTGAGCATCAGCAGAGGACCTTTGCCCAGGTCAAGGCTTTAAAGGAGGGTAAACGAGCAGGAACCAGCCAAAAGGGGCTTCTGAGCGCAAGCAGAGTGCCCTTGGCTTCCACACCTGTGAAGACTGTTTGGCCAAAGGGTTTCTGAGCACGAGCAGAGTGCCACTGCCCAAGTCAAGATTTTAGAGGAGGCTAAAAGTGCAGGAACCAACCAAAAAGGGGCTCCTGAGTATGGGCAGAGTGCCATTGTCCAGGTCAAGGCTTTTGAGGGGTCCCCAGCTGGAGGAAAGGGCCTCAGAAAATGTGCAGAGAGCAGGAGGCTTGCACTCAAAGGGCTCCTGAGCATGAGCGGAGTGCCTTTGCCCAGGTCAAGGCTTTTGAGGAGCCTAAAGTTGCAGGAACTGGCCAAAAGGGGCTCCTGAGCATGAGCGGAGTGCCCCTAAAGTTTCTGGAGTAGAACAACTACATTCAAAGTAAAGACCACACAAAGAAACAGGAGAAACACTTTCATAATTCAAACCAGGAACATATTTCCTTTATTATTTTTTAAAAAACTGCCAAAATTTGCCAAAAATCCATGGATAAGTCAAAAGTAAATTTGGTGAGCTGACAGTGGTCCATGTGTTCTACCACTGTAGCAAGTTTCATCACGATTGGTCTAAAATGAGGGAGGGACAATCCCCTGAAGTTCCCCCAGTGCCAGTGCTGTTTCGTTTTAATGTGCATGCGTGTCCTCCATTAACAAAAGCCATTCCGAAATTTCTGAAATATTTGGAAAAATTCCGAAATTTTTTTGGAAAATTTCAAAGGTAATTGAGATTCGAAGCGTCAGCGCCCCCTACCTCCAGAACGAGTTTTGAACCATTGATTTTAATCAACCAGGCCTAATAAGTATCCAAGGACAACTAATGACAATTAACAAATGAATGTTGCAGATGATGTAACATTACACATGCGAGAGCAATACCATTTCAGTAATGTTGTTTCAATGAATTCTAACAACACCAGGCTTCTGCCTTCTTTTTTTCTTCTTGCTTCTAAACACCGGAAAGAGCAGTCTAAATCCTTTCCCAATAGATAATGTTGAAATGGAAATAATAGATGCTCCACTTAATTTGAATGCCTCCAAACCTGTCCTCCTCCCCATTTCAGTGCAATAAATCTGAAATCCAGCAACCAAATATTAAGGTATTGCACTGTGTACTAAAAGCTGTCCAAATCTAAATACCAGCCCAAAGGTGATGAAAATATAGCATTCCTTTTGAACCAGATTCAGAATCCCATTTGGCCCAGTAATTTGTTTTCCACAGGCTTGCAGGGAGTCCTCAAGTTAGAACATCAGCACAATAGCATTTTCTGCTCATGTCACCCAGCAATTGTGGCACAGAGATAGAGAAGGCAATGTGTAACCATCATGCCTAGTACCATTGATAGCCCTTTCCTTCACAATCTCGTCTATTGTTCAAGAACTCCATAAATTGCAGAGAAATTTTGTTTCTCTGCTTGCTTGTATGTGTGGGTGGTGTCTTGTCTCTCTCCAGGCTAGACTTTGGTGTAAACAGAAATAGCAAAAAGCTTGCAGCTGTCTAGCTTTTAAAATAAACTGACATGAAGTTCCTCTGACACAAGAAGAAAATCTAGATTGCTTCCAGAATTCTCCCACTCCCCATTCTTTGCAATGGCAGACAGTATACTAGTGATCTTTGACCACTGGTCATGCCTGTGGCTGTTGAGAGGAGGTCAGTCCAAAGCATATGAAGTATGCCACGTTTCCTGTCCTAGGAGGATAGCAGTTTATTAGTATCCAGGGCAGGTGCGATTTTCCCAAAAACATTTGCATGGATAATTTGGCAACATGATTTGTGTATGTCAAAATATAGGGATCTTAAGGGATAGAAATGGAGTGACTTCTACAGTATTTCAGTTTGAATGAACCCTTGTTTCAAGGTCATTTGACATAAGTGTTTAACATGAAAATAATACCTTTTTAACAGTGGGATGATGGCAAACAATAAAATGTTTATTGCAGTTTCAAAAATAAGTAAGGTTATCTAAAATCACAGAGTAATAAAATTGAAAGGGATAGGAACCCTGAAATACATTGTCATCCCAGTGGTGTAATCTACAGCTAAAGCATCATTGAAAGGTAGCCATTTGACTCATGTTTACAAACATGCATCAAAGGATAGCTTACCACCTTCCAATGTTGCTTGTGCTATACAGGAAGCTTTTCCTGTTGCTTAGTCAGAATTATACTTTCTTATAATTTTAGTCCTTTGGTTTGGTTCCTACCCCCTGGAGCAGCAGAGACAAGTCCATTCCACCTCCTACTCGCCAGCCATCCAGCTATTTGAAGATGGCTACCAGATCACTTTTCCATCTTCTTTTCTCCAGACATAACATACCCCAGTCCCACTCTCATTCTTTAAAGGGTTTGGGTTCAGACCTCCTATTTGGTCAACCATCTCAGGACTTGTTCAACCATGTTCATAATCCTTCTTAAATTATGGTGGTTAGAACTGGATATACCGTAGTACTCTAGAATTGCATTAGATCTTTTTGCCTTCAGCATCTTATTGCTAACTTCTGTTGAGCTTGTGGCCTACTAAGACCCTTGGATACTTTTAAACACATGCTACTACCTGGCTTTGTGCCACCTGCCGTATATTACTACATGTAATTTTTTTTATTGTTTTGCTGTGATAATCTGTGCTAGTGAGAATTTATCCTTTAAAATGCTATCCCAATTTGTGAGTAAATGTAGTTGGTTGATCAAGGTTCAACTTATGGAAGGTGTTAATTGGCTATGCTTGTGATTATCTGGAGTGGATGGGAAATCCAGGAAGGGAGGCTCATTTATTTCATCCAAATCTGAATACTTTCATTTTAACCCATTTTAGCATATTGTAACCAGTTTAAAAACTAGGTTTCTTATGGTTTGAAATAAGGGAAATTGGTTTTATTGAACAGTATTGTCACAAACGCCGACTTAGAACTGCCCCTTTAACACACACACGGAGACGTAGCAAAGGCTAACTACTTTATTGAGTATAAAAAACAATCCAAAAGGTATATAGTCCAGTAAATGCAAGTGTTCAAAGTATAAAGTCAATAGTCCAAAGTATTAGCAAATAGCTGAAGCGAGGCAAGGCTCCGCAAACCAATGCGGATCAGGAAACAGGACAAGGTTTCGCAATCCCATGCGAATCAGGAACCAGGGCAAGGCACCGCAAATCTCTGCGGCTCAGGAAACAAAGCAAAGGCAAGGCAAGACTTGATGACCACTGTTAACTTGTGGTCCCACTCGCCGCGCGCCTATTCAGTATAGACGTGGCCGGAGAACTGAGGATCAGTTCCCACGGGCCGTACTTAATCCCTCGGCCGGGACCCCCGACGATCTAGGGCCCGGCGCCTCCAGTCTCTACTTTCCGAACGGTGACGGTCTAGGGACAGATGCCAGCTCCTCCTGCCCTCCTCTATGTCCCTGCGCCTGTTATGAGAACGGCCCCGCTCTTCCAGCCTAGTATCGCTATCTTCCTGAGAAGAAGCCTCCCCCGAAGTTTCCCATCCGCTAGCCTCCATCTGCTGCTCGGCCAGCTCCTGGGAACCTCGGCCATTTGGGAATTCATAACTATCTCCGCTATCTGCTTCACTGCCTCCCATCTCCACCTGGTCCGCTCCTTCCCGGGAGAATGCTCCCATTCGAAATCCCAGGCTAAACTCTCTGGCGGTGGACTGGGCAAAGGCACGGCTGACCAATCTTGCTCTGGGCCTTCCAACTCATCCTCCGAGTCCCTTTCAGCCAGTGCGGGTCCCAATGCCAACGGGACCCCCGGTGCATTACCCTCCCCCGTGGCCGGGCGGACCCATGGGTGCTACACTATCCCCTCAGGGCCCCTGGGCCGCCCCGGGCTTGGGCTTGTCTGGGTAGTTGCGGTGGAAGCGAGCCACCAACTCCAGGGCGTGAACATCTCGAGCCTTGACCCAAGCACGTTCTTCCGGGCCAAACCCCTTCCAGTCAATGAAGTACTCCAACTTCCTGTAGCGGAGGCGGGCATCCAAGATGTCCTGCACTCGACCTCCTCCCCGCCCTCCCGCATCACAGGGGGAGGAGGCGGCTGCGTCACGTCAGGCCGCACCCCCTTCGCTGGGCGGAGCAACGAACGATGAAACACCGGGTGGAGTTTCATGTCCGCTGGGAGTTGTAGTTTGAAGGAAACAGGCCCCACCTTCTCCAAAACCTTGTAGGGACCCAAAAATCTCGCGTCCAGCTTGCGGGTGGGTCGCTGCGTGGGCAAATTCTTG
The DNA here is from genome assembly GCA_030556195.1 of Anolis apletophallus. Lineage (NCBI taxonomy): Eukaryota > Metazoa > Chordata > Lepidosauria > Squamata > Anolidae > Anolis > Anolis apletophallus. Next base: position 44,153,653 of record JARBWK010000003.1, on the reverse strand, counting down.
GTGGACAGCCAAACTTTATCCCCCACAAGGATGTCAGGGCCCTCCTGGCGCCGCTGATCCGCCATCCGCTTGTAGTCAGCTTTTGCCTGGTCCAATTGAGTACGTAGCAAGTCTTGGAGTGCAGTGAGCTCTCGAAGCCAATCCGTAGCCTCGGAACCATCCACGGACGGGTCCACCGGCGGGTAGAACCGAGGGTGGTGTCCGTAGTTGGCAAAGAAAGGGGTCTCTTTGATGGATTCCTGCGTCGCATTGTTGTAAGCAAAC
>JARBWK010000003.1:44102254-44153289 GCA_030556195.1 Anolis apletophallus | reverse complement strand
GTTATTTGGGTTGAAATTGGAATAAATCCATTTTTGAAGAATTTGAAGCAATTTGGGAAACCAAAGTATCCTTGCCCTTTTGAAGCCACTGTTGCCATCTTTTTTCCGACCCAGGAAGTGAATTGGAAATGAATCAGCATTTGGAGGCAAGCAACTGCTTGCATGCTGGGATGCTTGCCTCCAGCCAATGAGGGGAAACCACCTCGGGAGGGGCGGGGTTTCGGCACAGTAGCCATTGCCCTTTAAAAAGGGCCGTGCGTGCCTTGTGGGCTCATTGCGAGCCAAGGACATGAAGGCAGAGGGACTAGGGCAGGCTGCTTGGGTGGAAAAGGTGCCATGCCACCACTTTGAACCAGAATTTCCCTTTGCTGTTAATAATTCCCTTCCTGAAGCAGGGAATCCAACTTGTAAGGATTTTTCTCTCCTGGGGTTTGACATCTGTGCTTTGGAAAACCAGAATTCCTCTTTGCTGTTAATAATTCCCTTCCTGAAGCAGGGAATCCAACTTGTAAGGGCTTATTCTCTCCTGGGGTTTGACTTCTGTGCTTTGGAAAACTAGAATTCCCCCTTTGCTGTTAATAATTCCCTTCCTGAAGCAAGGAATCCAACTTCTAAGGGCTTATTCTCTCCTTGGGGTTACAAGTTGTACTTTTAGAAACTAGAAATCAACTAATCCAATCCTTTTCTTGGGAATCAACACAGTAAAGCATTGGAAGGCCCCTTTCCTCTCCTTGTGGTTACAAGTGGTACTAGAAACTAGAAATCTACTAATGTAATCTTTTATTTGGGGCATCCACAGGGCAGGCAAATGGTCAGTCCTCAGGAGGATTTGACCCTCCTGGTCTTTGAGGGTTGGGGCGGTGGGGTGGAACGCTGGCCAATGGTGGGCAGCCACAACTTGGAGGGCCGGGGTGGGACGCTGCCGTCCTCTGGGAATTCCTCCCTCCTAGATCTAGGAGGGCAATGTTGAACAGTGGCTTACTTAAAAAATTGTCAAGAACCCAGGGATCTTCTAAATACGTTGAAAGTTAGTATGCTGACAGAGGAGAATCTTTTCTACCACTGTGGCAAGTTTTGTCAGTAGCGGTCTAAAATGGAGGGAAAGGGAATTCCCCAAGTTTTCCTTGTCCCGTTTGCAGGTTTTTGCATATTGTGCAATTGCACCCATCATTAACGAAGCGATTCGGAAATTTCGGAAAATTCAAACCTTTTTACGGAAATTTTCGGAAATCATTTAGGAAACGAATCACCAGCGCCCCCTACATCCGAAATGAGTTTTGAACCATTTTTCCCTTGATCAAAAAAGCCTACTTCAGGCTGCAGAACAAAATTTTTGAAAGCATAATGATTTGTATATTTTCAAACCTTAGCTGTGGGTGTGAAATTAGGTAAAGCATATGAAAACAAATTTGTGCGTATACAAGATGTTCCTCCCCAATTTTGAAAGTTGCTTCTTTCCTTCCAGTGATGCTGCTATGCATGTCTCTCCTTTATTCTGTCTGAAGTCTGGATTCCCAGGAAGGTTCTCCACAGGCCTAGTGCCATGTGCTGGGGGAGAAGCAGTAGGAGAGTTCTATTTTCTGTGCTGTTACAATGTGCAGGTTTCCTTTTAAACACAGGAATTGTAATAATAATTGCAAACTCATGAGATATTGGTATCTTGCTAGGCTCTAGATATGATTATATAGGGGAAATAACTTTTCTAATCCTACCATAAATTAATAAATTGTGATCGTTAGCAGGCATGTAGCCGGGGGGGGGGGGGGCTAAGGGGGCTTCAGCCCCCGAAATTCTCAGGGTGGTCCGCGAGAAGGCCTTACTAGTACATTATTTAAACTGTTATGTTTATTCATATCATGATCTGATCACCATGCTCATTATATCCCACATTAATGGGGTTATTGGGATAACAATACAAAAGGTTTGCTAGGGTAGACCCTCTTCCACCCAGTCTCAGCCCCCCCGAACCAAGCTCAGCCCCACCCGAACCACAATCCTGGCTACAGCCCTGATCGTTAGTGTTTCCTAGGTAAGGAAGAAGTTCTAACCACATTTAACTGGGGGTAAATCAGTTTCAATTCACTGGCATGTCTGAGTAGGAAAAATTATGAAATTCATTTGATTCATATTTAACTGTGCACTTAATTTGCTCTTCTCAAAGAAGAACATAGTATGATGGTGAAGTGCATATCTTCCACAGAACATACATAATTTTAGCTTGAGAAAAAAAATGCTCATGGATATTGTGTACACTTTGGGAGGTGTGCATAGTAATGCTTAACGTAATGGGAAAATGCTGATAAGATGCATAATATTGAATACGTACTGACATCTGTACATTTGAAAAGTGTAAACATTTTGAAAGACGTGCACAAAAATACATACACAATTTTTGTGAAGACCAACAATTCTTCCGTTCTAGTGTGGAAAAATAGTTGAAAAATGAGCAACTTTTGACAGGAAGCACAATTGCTTTTACCACTTCCAAGTCCAGCTTGATTGTGCTGTTAAACATGTAATAATTATTGTAGCACCCATGGGTCCGTTCGTGCCACTGGGAGGGAGTGAGGCGCCGGGGTCCCGATGCCATTGGGACCCGCACATGCTGAAAGGGACTCGGAGGATGAGTTGGAAGGCCCAGAGCAAGATTGGTCAGCAGTGCCTTTGCCCAGTTCACCTGTAGAGAGTTTAGCATGGGATCTCGAGTGGGAGCATGGAGATAGCGATACTGGACTGGAAGAGCGGGGCCGTTCCCATAACAGACGCAGGGACATAGAGCAGGGCAGGAGGAGCTGGCATCTGTCCCTAGACCGTCGCCGTTCGGAAAGTAGAGACTGGAGACGCCGGGCCCTAGATCGTCGAGGGGCCCGGCGAAGGATTAAGAACGGCTCCGTGGGAACTGATCCTCAGTTCTCCGGCCACGTCTGATCTGAAGGGCGTGAAAGCGGAGTGAATCTCGGAGCCTAGTTTGGCTCGCCTTGGACCAAGACCTTGCCTTGTTATTGATTCGCATTGCTGCGGATACCCTGCTTTGTTCCGGAGTCAATCCGGAAACTTGCCAAGCTTTTTGCCACGTTTGCTTTTGGAACTATCTTTTGGAACTTTGCTTTCTTAATTGGACTTCAGCTTTGCTGATTGCTTTATTCTTTGATCTCTTCAAGAGAATTGCCTTTTGGACTTTTTATATTCAATAAAACTAGTTAGCCTTTGCTACGTCTCCGTGTGTGTGTTAAAGGGGCAGTACTAAGTCGGTGATTGTGACAGTTGGCCGGAGAACTCCACGAACCCCTTTTTTGCACCACGGGACGTACCAGGAACCGCCGGCTGCGTACCAAGGCTCCCATTGTCTCCACGGCCGCCATGGCGAACTTGACGGGTCCGCAAGTGGTGGCGTTGCAACAGGAGGTGGCGGAGCTGCGAACCCGAGCGGGGCGGCACCCGTCGGTGAATGCCCCGGCTCGTTTCAATGGACATCCGGCGACGGTGGAAGTTTTCATTGCCCAGGTTCGGATGTACCTGGAGTTGCGGCCCAATGAGTTTGCCACCCCTCGAGCCCAGGTGGGGTTCGTGTTCAACTGTATGGAAGGGATGGCAGCGACGTGGGCAACTCCCCTCCTCAATGCCGCGTCTCCTCATATGGCGACTTTGGACACTTTCCTAGATGCGATCCGGGCGACCTGGGGACCCCCCGTCCATGAGGACCTGGCGGAACGGGATTTAGCACGGCTGACCATGAAGGACATAACCTTGTCTCAGTATATTTCCCGTTTCCGAGTATTGGCCAGCCAGACCAAGTGGGAAGGGCCACCCTTGCGCTACACGTATCTAGCGGGACTCTCGCCCGAGATTCAGCAACAGATGTTACAATTGCCCCGGCCGGCCGACCTGGAGGAGGCCATCGCCTCGAGTTTGCGGGCGGAGGCGGCCGCGCAATACAAGAGAAGGTGGGGGGCCGGCACGGCCGAGAAACCACCGACCAAGCGGGAGGCCGGGACCGGCCAATTTGTGCCCCGCCAGATCCCTGCCCCCACCCCTTTCGTGGATGACTCTGAACCGATGCAACTGGGTACGGTGCGGCCCAAAGTAGATGCCGCCGAGAAGGCTCGGCGTCAACGACTTAACCTTTGTTGGTACTGCGGGGGCTCGGGTCATTTTTCTCGGGATTGCCCCCAGAAACCGCGGGGGAAGACCCCTCGGGCCTCTGCAGCGGTGGCCGGCCCTCCGGAGCCTGAGGAAGCCCTCCAGGCGGCGGGGGAAGGGTGCGGCCGAGTGTAAGAGGGTTCGCTCACTCGGCCGACGTCGCTAACCTTCCCCCTGAACCCAAGACTGGACAATTGTTCCTTGTCATGGTCAGCTTGTGGTCGCCCGAGAAGGGGCCGATGATGGTCCATGCCATGATTGACTCGGGAGCGACCAACAACTTCATTGATGCAGACTATGCCAAGTCTGCGGGATTAAAATTTCTTGATCTCCAAGAGCCCAAGGGTGTCCAGACCATCGATGGGAGAGTTCTGAAAACGGGGGCTGTAACTCAGTATACCGCCCCTACCAGGATGTGGACTAGCTCCCATAAAGAGGACATTTCGTTTCTTGTGACCAAGCTCCCGGATTTCCCCATTGTCCTGGGCATTGTGTGGCTCGCGCTCCACGACCCCCAGATCTCCTGGGCTAAGAGACAGTTGATTTTTTCTTCGGACCATTGCCAGGGCCACTGCATGACAGCTCGGGCGTGCCTGGCCCACGAAGTGGAGAATGTGGTTACCCTGCCCAAGAAGTATGCCGGTTTTTGGGATGTTTTCAGTGAAAAGGAGGCAGAACGCTTGCCTCCGCACCGGCCCTACGACTGTGCCATTGACTTGCAGCCAGGGGCCCCAATTCCGCGGGGGCGCCTCTACCCTCTCTCGGATCCGGAGCAACAGGCTCTCCGAGACTTCCTGGATGAGAACCTGCGGAAGGGGTTCATTCGGCCCTCCCAATCCCCGGCCGGGGCTCCGATTCTTTTCGTCAAGAAGAAATCGGGGGAGTTGCGGCTTTGCAATGACTATAGAGAACTCAATAAGATCACGATCCGGAACCGATATCCCCTGCCCTTGATCCCCGAGCTCTTGGAGCGGATGCGGGGAATACCTGGTGATGGGATTCGGGTTGTGCAACGCCCTGCCTGTTTCCAACACTTCATGAATGACATTTTCCGAGACCTGTTGGACCGCTATCTGGCGGTCTACCTGGATGACCTGCTGATTTTTTCTCCGGATCAGGCGACCCATGATCGCCATGTCAAGGAGGTCCTCCAGAGACTCAGAGCTCACGGGCTCTATGCCAAGCTGGAGAAATGTGCGTTTGATCTGCGTGAGGTGGACTTTCTGGGGTACCGCATCTCTCCTACGGGCATTGCCATGGATGACACCAAGGTCCAAGCCGTAGTTGACTGGGCGGCCCCCGCCAGCAAAAAAGACATTCAAAGATTCCTGGGCTTCGCCAACTACTACAGAAAGTTCATTCCTGACTTTGCCAAGTGGGCTGATCCGATCACCCAGTGTTTGCGGGGAAAGGTGCCGTTCCGGTGGACGCCGGAGGCGGATGTGGGGTTCCGCAAGTTGAAGCGGCTGTTCACCACTCAGCCGCTTTTGCAGCACCCCAACCCCGCACCCCTTTCATCGTCCAGGCCGACGCTTCGGATGTGGCGGTGGGAGCGGTCTTACTACAGCCTCAGGGTACGGATTTGTTGCCCTGTGCCTACTATTCCCGGCAGCTGACGGCTCCGGAAAAGAACTATACCATTTGGGAGAAGGAACTTTTGGCCATCAAGGTGGCCTTCGAAGTCTGGAGACACCTGCTTGAAGGGGCCAAGTTTCCGGTGGAGGTTCACACCGACCACCGGAACCTGGAGCATCTGAAGTCCCAGCGCAAATTGAACCAGAGGCAACAGAGATGGTCCCTGTTCTTTGAGCGATTCAATTTCCGCATTCACTATGTGACCCCCAAGCAGACCAAGCAAGCTGATGCCCTGTCCCGGAAGCCGGAGTATGTCCGCGGCGGGGAGGTCCTCTCTGAGCAGCCGCTGCTCAAAGCGGCGACCTGTGCGGCCGCCCGAACGGCCCCGCCGCCTCCGCGGCCCCGCCTGGCCCCGTGGATAAGCGGCCGTTGAGTGTGCGGGTCCAGGCCCGCCAACGGGACGACCCCTGGGTGCGCGAGCAGCTGTCCAAGGGGGTGCAGGCTCCGTTTCAGGTGCGGAACGGGGTGCTCTATCATCGGGACTCTGTTTATGTTTCTCCGGGCCCTGAGCGGGGGGACATTCTCAAGCTTTGCCACGACTCTAAGGCGGCGGGCCATTTTGGGCTCTTCAAGACGCTGCAGCTGGTTCTACGGGATTTTTGGTGGCTTAAAGTGCGGAGGGATGTGGAGGACTATGTGGGATCCTGCCCTGTGTGCCACCGGGCTAAGAACCAGGGGGGCAAGCCGGCTGGCTTGCTCCAGCCCCTTCCGACTCCCTCCGCTCCCTGGAAGATGATTTCGGCTGATTTCATCACCGACCTCCCCAAGTCCAAGGGCTTCACCACGATACTGGTCGTGGTGGACTGTTTCACCAAGATGGGACACTTCATCCCCTGTGTGGGGGTGCCTACTGCCAAGGAGACTGCTGATATGTTTGTGCAACATGTGTTTCGGCTGCATGGACTTCCCCAGAGCCTGGTGACGGACCGGGCACCCAATTCACTTCCCAGTTCTGGAAGGCTGTCCAGAAGCTGCTGGGGATTGATGTGCGGATGTCCACGGCTCACCACCCGCAGACCGATGGGCAAACCGAAAGGGTTAATGCCACTTTGGAGCAGTACCTGCGCTGCTATGTCAACTATCAGCAAACCAACTGGGCGTCCTTGTTGTCTTTGGCAGAGTTTGCTTACAACAATGCGACGCAGGAATCCATCAAAGAGACTCCTTTCTTTGCCAACTATGGACACCACCCTCGGTTCTACCCTCCGGTGGACCCGTCTGGGGACGTTTCGGAGGCTAAGGATTGGCTCCAGGAGCTCACTGCGCTTCAAGACTTGCTACGTACTCAATTGGATCAGGCGAAGGCCGACTACAAGCGGATGGCTGATCGGCGGCGCCAGGAGGGTCCTGCGATTCTGGTGGGGGATAAAGTTTGGCTGTCCACCAAGAATCTGCCCACGCAACGCCCCAGCCGCAAGTTGGATGCCCGGTTTTTGGGGCCCTACAAAGTTTTGGAGCGGGTGGGGCCTGTTTCCTTCAAGCTCCAGCTCCCTGCGGACATGAAACTCCACCCGGTGTTTCATCGCTCCTTGCTCCGCCCGGCGAAGGGGGTGCGGCCTGATGTGACGCAGCCGCCTCCTCCCCCCCTGTGATGCGGGAGGGCGGGGGGGAGGTCGAAGTGCAGGACATTTTGGATGCTCGCATCCGGTACCGGAAGTTGGAGTATTTTATTGACTGGAAAGGTTTTGGCCCGGAAGAGCGTGCTTGGGTCAAGGCTCGAGATGTCCACGCGCCGGAGTTGGTGGCCCGTTTCCACCGCAAGTATCCTGACAAGCCCAAGCCCCGGGGGCGGCCCAGGGGGGGCCCTGAGGGGGGGGGGATAGTGTAGCACCCATGGGTCCGTTCGTGCCACTGGGAGGGTGAGGCGCGCGGGGTCCCGATGCCATTGGGACCCGCACATGCTGAAGGGGACTCGGAGGATGAGTTGGAAGGCCCAGAGCAAGATTGGTCAGCAGTGCCTTTGCCCAGTTCACCTGTAGAGAGTTTAGCATGGGATCTCGAGTGGGAGCATTCTCCCGGGAATGAGCGGACCAGGTGGAGATGGGAGGCAGCGAAGCAGATAGCGAAGATAGTTATGAATTCCCAAATGGCCGAGGTTCCCAGGAGCTGGCCGAGCAGCAGATGGAGGCCAGCGGCTGGGAAAGTTCGGGGGAGGCTGCTTCTCAAGGAGATAGCGATACTGGACTGGAAGAGCGGGGCCGTTCCCATAACAGACGCAGGGACATAGAGCAGGGCAGGAGGAGCTGGCATCTGTCCCTAGACCGTCGCCGTTCGGAAAGTAGAGACTGGAGACGCCGGGCCCTAGATCGTCGAGGGGCCCGGCCGAAGGATTAAGAACGGCTCCGTGGGAACTGATCCTCAGTTCTCCGGCCACGTCTGATCTGAAGGGCGTGAAAGCGGAGTGAATCTCGGAGCCTAGTTTGGCTCGCCTTGGACCAAGACCTTGCCTTGTTATTGATTCGCATTGCTGCGGATACCCTGCTTTGTTCCGGAGTCTATCCGGAAACTTGCCAAGCTTTTGCCACGTTTGCTTTTGGAACTATCTTTTGGAACTTTGCTTTCTTAATTGGACTTCAGCTTTGCTGATTGCTTTATTCTTTGATCTCTTCAAGAGAATTGCCTTTTGGACTTTTTATATATTCAATAAAACTAGTTAGCCTTTGCTACGTCTCCGTGTGTGTGTTAAAGGGGCAGTACTAAGTCGGTGATTGTGACATCCAGTTGAATAATTAGTTCAGGGTTACCTCATGGATGGATAAATACAAGGCAAGTCCAAGAAAAAAATGCTTGTACAAATGTGTGCATATAATTCCCTACCCATAGCATAATACTTTCAGTCTTGAAGAAGTGACCTACATTTAGTTTGCTTCTGGCTATCTTGAACACCATCTGACTGTAGTGCATTTCCTTTAAATGGAAAATATCAGGAGAATGTTTTTATCTTCATAACTAAGTCATCTATGGTAGCTGAATTAAAATACCAATTGCATGCAGTTTCTGTCTATAGCTAGGTGCTGATTCAAATTAATTTGTTTTATAGATAATGAAAGAAAGGTTGTACACAATGATAGTATGTGCTGCAGTTGGCATTTGTTTGTATGACTTGCATACTTTTTGTAAATTAATAGGGTAGTTGTCCATAACTAGTGGGACAGTGGAATTGCTGCTGAAATTGCTGATTGAAAGGTTGCCGGTTCGAATACGGAGAGCGGGGTGAGCTCCCGCTGTTAGCCGCAGCTTCTGCCAACCTAGTAGTTTGAAAACATTCAGAGTTGTACATGACTGGACTTAATGTCAAGGGAAAGCCTTTATCTTTACCTAACTATAACTAGTCCCTGTATCAGGAGAAAGGCAGGAAAAAATAAAGTAAATAAATACATATAGGATAGTGATAGCAGAACTCAGATGCATGCTAACTACTTGTTGCATTCTTTGAACCTTGTCTACCGAAACCGATACCAGGAATGAATACAACCTCTTTGCATTCCATGTCTTCAGTAGAATTCTATTCCTCTACATCAGGGAGTCTCAAACCTTTTCAGCCACGGAGCCCTTTTTGAAGCAAATGTTTCTCATGGAGCCTCAAAAATGTTGATATATCAGACATGGGCTGGGAAGATGGATGGAGAGTGTTTGTGTGAAAGAAAGAACAATATAATATGTAAATGAAGAACGATTTTGGCCAACATAAACTTAACAGTATTTTAGTTTAAGACCCCCAGGGCCATCCAGTTTAACCCCTTTTTGCCATACAGGAAAAGCACATTCAAAGCATCCCCAACAGATGGCCAACCAGCCTTTGTAATAATAATAATAATAATAATAATAATAATAATAATAATAATAGCGGAAACCCCAGAAGCCATCAAACCCAAACCTCTTCTGCCTTGCAGGAAAAACACAATCAAAGCAACCCCTAAGCCAGTGTTTCCCAACAGCTGTTCCGTGACGGATCAGCTGGTGTGCCACCGGAAAACGTCTCCCCCCCCTTTTCCCCCCTCCTGCCGAACTCCTCCTCCCTCTCCCTCATTGTGTGAAGGGCAGTGTTGGACGTGCTGAAGAATTTATTTATTTATTTATTTATTTGTTGGGATTTCTGCACCGCCGACTCCCGGGGGCTCGCGGCGGCTCACAAAAGCCAATGGCACAACGCCAGAGGTTCAACAAAAAACACATAGCGATAAAATCACAGTTAAAAACATACAATAGCTATTAAACAATTAAAACAGTAAAACAGTAGCCAAAGAATCAGCCCAATGAACATATACAAGGCCTACTCCCCAAAGGCCTGCCCAAACAAATGAGTTTTGCAGGCCCGTCTGAAAGGGAGTAGGTCCCTCAGGGCTCTGGCCTCGGCCGGGAGGGCGTTCCATAGCGTAGGAGCTATCACAGAGATGTTAACCCTATTGATAAAAAACAACAATGGTAATTGAAGATAGAGACTAATGATGAAAGCATATGTTGCTTGTGAGTATCAAAGCCAAAGCTAGTGAATGATTATCTGGTTGAATTGAAAGGATTTGTGCTTTTAGACATGTTTGAGTGCTGTAAGAACTAATGGAATGAACAGGAAGCATAAATGTACACCTTTTAAACCACTTGATAGTGTAATTATCAACCAGATAATCATTCACTAGCACTAGGTTTTAATCTAGTTGTTTAACCTGTGCTCATTTAACGTGTTTTTAATATGTTCAATGTGCTGTTTCATTTGCTTGTGTGAGCCGCCCCGAGCCTTCCGGGAGTGGCGGCGCAGAAATCTAATAAATGAAATGAAAATGAAATGAACATGCATGAAATAGTATATAGAAAGTCCCCAAGTTTTGTAGATTTTGTAGTTTGTTCTTAAGTTGATTTTGTATACAAACCAAAACAGGTATATGTTTAAAGTATGTGGGGTTGCCTATGAAGACTGCTTGGAAGCTGCAATTAGTTCAATGTTTGGCAGCCAGATTACTAATGGGAGCGGGGTACAGGGAGCATACAACTCCCTTGTTGCGCCAGCTCCATTGGCTGCCAATTAGCTTCCGAGCACAATTCAAAGTATTGGTTTTAACCTACAAAACCCTAAACAGTTGTGGCCCAGTTTACCTGTCCAAATGGATTCTCCCCTATGAACCATCAAGAGTGTTAAGATTGTCTGGAGAGACCCTGCTTTCGGTCCCACCACATTCGCAGGCGCGTCCGGTGGAGAAATGTGACAGGGCCTTTTCTGTGGTGGCCCCCTGGCTGTGGAACTCCCTCCCAAAGGAAATTAGATCTGCCCCCGCCCTCCATGTGGCTGTGGAATGAGGCCTTCGCAGAATGAAGGCGGAGATCGCTAATCGACTAAGTTATTGATCACAATATATGGACTGAGTTGGATATGATTTTACCTTGGCAAATGGCCTTTTATATAATTTATTTTATTTTATATGTATTGGTAATTTTATTGTTATTTATGATGTTTTAGATTTTAATGTTAGCATTGAATTCTTGCTGTCTGCTGGTCTGAGTCCCTCTAGGGAGGTGAGAAGATTGGGATACAAAAGTTTTAAATAAATAAATAAATGAAGCCAAAAATATCCTTTTAAATAGCTTTGGTTAGCATAGGGAAGGGCTAACACCCCTATGGTGTTTGTTTTTTTGCTTGTGCCTTGTTCAGAAGATTTTACCTCACTTTCTGTCCCTGTGGCGAAAATGGATTTCGAAAAGTTTTGCTTATTGCGGAAACAAAGATTTGTGATAAAGCTTCAGACTCCCTTTTCCCTATGATAACTCTTCCAAGGTTTAATTTCCTTTCTGAGGGGTAGTTTTCTATCATTTCCTGTTGTCTCACCTCTGTTTGTAACTATGAGTCTTTTGTAAATCAGATGTTTGTTGCTTGGGGACTTCCTGTATTTCTTCAGTTCTAAGGTACACCCCCCCCCCCCATTTAAACATTTTTTTAAATGAGGTGTGTCTTAAAATCAGAATGGTATCTCATGCATTTTTGGTGGTGGTAGTACTCGACTTAGGGCGCATTTTACAATAGATGGCATCTTACAATTGAAGAAATACGGTAGCTGTTCTGATCATGTCACCTGTGATTACGTCCCATTGCCAACTGAGCAAATCAGTTTTGTGGGGTCTGCTTTTGAAAGTGTAGTTGTACAGTGGTGGAGCTTCATACATTAGCAAGAATATATGAGTGTAAGAATGTAAAAGCGCCTCTATCTTAGCCACTGAGACGGAGACCAGGGGCTATATTCCTATTGCAAGATAACAACAGATTGACAGTTCAGTTCTTTATAGAGTTTTGCAAGTACAGATGTTTTTTGCTTCTAACTACTGTCAGTGGCAAATAGGTGGTGGGGTGTGCAGAATGTAGAAGAGAGGGAACTATTTTTGTGCAGAATATTAATCAAAGTCCTCTGACTAGCTTGCAGGAATGCTCAGGTTGGGACCTTGCAGCTCTGCTTAAGGAAAAGTGCATGATTCAAACCCAATTTTCAGAACTTGTGGATAATGTGCCATATAATTTTTCTGGTAGTTACGATCAACCTTGTCTCCAGAATTATCTTATCGAAACATTGTTATAGGTTCCTGTTGGAGTAACACTATGGAATATGGAGTAGGATCATTTGAATAATTAAGCAAGGGATGCCTTTGCTCTTTTAACATGAATGGGTCACAAAATAATAAGCAAATTAGAAATATATATTTGATAGAGACACAGAGGTATTTTTTTGCTTTGTGCAGTAATTTGCATTTATTTGTTAGTGTCATCTCCCATAGAACCAACTGAATATATGTGTTTCCTTACCAGGATTCTATTGACACAGTGAGCCTATTCTAGTTGGAATTTAAATTAGATTTCAGCCAATTAAACCTGTTCCAATTCTAACTGATTAGATTTTAAAACAAAAAGATGGCTTGAGGTAACAGGTAGTAACTTGCATGTGTGTACACTTGCATGCATATGCACACACTTTCAGTGTCTCTGTTCTCTCTCAGAAGGCTATACTATAGTTCTGTACTGTTAAGCAACTTGTGCTAATCTCCCCCCCACCCACAAAAACACTGTATCTCACACATTTAAAACCACTCAATTTGTTACCTTTTTTCGCTCAGACATATACATTTAGTTTCCACTTTTGCAGTTCAGAATTTTTGTGAGTCGCTCTGTTCTACCCATTATCTTCCTCTTCCTTTCCTCGGTGAAACAGAGAGTAGCAACACGCAAGTACGAGGAGGAGCTGGCCCTGTGCCACTTCACTTTCTTGGCAGATATGACTCTTCTTCCTTTTTCTGTGATCTGCACATCTCTGCTCCACCTGGTCCTGGGAGAGAAGTACTGGAAGGAAACAGGAACAGGCATGACACAGGAAGAAGAGGAGAAACTGTAAGGCCACTGGAACTCCCAAGAAAACACTCTTGCTCCTTGATGAAGTACAACAGATTTATTCACAGAATCCAATACATTCAAAGCCAAGAATACAGCCCATCACCAACACCCGGGTTTTATACCCTTCAACACGTATACAATATAAACATCCCCACATTCCCATGGGAACTTGCTGTTTGTTCCCTCTCACGACCACAGCTGCCGTATCTATGTTATTTATTTATTTATTTATTTATTGGGATTTCTGCACCGCCGACTCCCGAGGGCTCGCGGCGGCTCACAAGAGCCAATGGCACAGCGCCAGAGGGTTATGACTATGCCGGAGTCTGGATCCTGCGGGCCAAACCCAAGGCCGTGGGCATCGGTTTCCGACAAGAAACCATATCCATCAGGCAAGTGATGGCACAGGTTCCTCCTCTTAGTCCTGTCTGCTGCAAGTCTCTGTTCTACATCATAACTTCTTTCCCCCCTAAGTGAAGCAGAGACTTGTGACATGCAGGTAAGAAGAGGAGCTAGTCCCATGTTGCTTTATGTACCCCGTGGATCTGACTCCTCTTCTCTTAATCTGTGTTCATTCTGGAAGAAGACTACTGGGGGTGAATGTGAGCACACAACATGCAGGAAAAGTAGGAGCAACTGAATCCACCAGGTAAGTGATGGTGAAAGTGCAGGCATGGGCAGGGCCAATTCCTCCTCTTTGTCCTGGTGAAATAGAGACTTGTGGCATGAAGGTTCACTTATCCTATTTATCCAGCTCCTCTTCCTGTGTTCTGTAGATTTCCGTTCTGCTCAGGCAATCAAAGAGGAGTACCAGGGGAACAGAAACATGCGGTACATAGGAAGAGCAGGAGGAACTGGATCCTATAGACCAGTGGTTCTCAACCTGTGGGTCCCCAGGTGTTTTGGCCTACAACTCCCAGAAATCTCAGGGAGTTGAAGGCCAAAACATCTGGGGACCCACAGGTTGGGGAAAACTGCTGTAGACACAATGTGATAGCAATAGTTGTGATAGCAATTGTAAAATTCCTGAATATCTAAAAGCAATTGACTGTGCTAGATCTCTTTGATAAATACCTGGAGCTGATCTACCTTAACACTAGTTACTCATACCAGAGTGAGACGCATGTGTCTCAGCAAATTAGAACTGTTTTCTAGCTGTTGATAAGAATGTTACTTTCCTGTCCGATAATTTGTTTTTTCTTAACTTGTTTATATTTATTTATTTATTTATTATTCGGTCTTGCATGCCGCCACTCCCCGAGGGCTCGGAGCAGCTCACAATATGACATAAAACACCATAAAAGCAAAAAAATTAACATCAATTAATACTAGATTAAAATTTCCAATTCAACAACGGAATGCCAGCTGAAACAGATGGGTCTTGCACGCCCTGCGGAAGGTCAACAGATCTCGCAGGGCACGAACTTCAATTGGCAAGGCATTCCAGATGAATGGCACCACAACAGAGAAGGCTCTGCACTGCGTGGATGTTAAATGGATGGTTTTGAAACTGGGCACTTCAAGTAGGTTTAGATCTTCAGAGTGAAGTGATCTCTGGGGTTGGTAGGGGGTGAGACGGTCCTTCAGGTACATCGGCCCTGGACCATATAAAGCCTTGAAGGTTAACACCATCACCTTGAAAGTGATCCGGTGCTCGACCGGAAGCCAATGGAGCTACTGGAGAATAGAAGTTGTATGACATCTCACTGGAACCCCAGCGAGAAGTTGCGCAGCAGCATTCTGGACGAGCTTAAGTTTCCGGATCACTGTCAAGGGTAGGCCAATGTAAAGGGCGTTACAGTAGTCTAATCTTGTGATGATGGTGGCCTGGACCACCGTGGCTAAGTCGCCTCTAGACAGATAGGGGGCCAGCCGCCTAGCCTGCCGCAGATGAAAAAAAGCGGTTTTGCTGACAGTAGAGACCTGCGCCCCTAGGCTCTTTACTGAAGGTGACGGGCGTAGTGCCTCGCCATCCAGGGTAGGCAGCTGGACCCTACCGTCCTGTCGGCCCAGCCACAGTATCTCCGTCTTTGCTGGATTCACCCTCAATCTGCTGGCACGCAGCCATCCAGTAACGGCTTCAAGGCACTGGTGGAAATTTACGAGTACAGAGTCAACCTTCCATTCTCAGAACAATCTGGGTGTCATCAGCGTACTGATAACATTCCAGCCCGAAACTTTGAACCAGCCGAGCAAGTGGCCGCATATAGATGTTAAATAACAAAGGGGAGAGAATAGCCCCTTGAGGAACCCCACATGTTAGAGGGTACCTCTCCGATCTTTGACCTATCCAAAACATTTCTGGAAATGTGGCTCTTGTCTTACTCTTGTAGGAAGAATTGTAGATACAATACATGCATGGTTTACACATGGCTGGAACTGAAATATTTCAATTTTTTGGGAACAAGTATCAAATATGATTATATGTGGTCATAGTATCACTGGATATAAATGCTTAAAATTATTACTGATATTTACAAGGCAGAATCAGCAGTTGTCTCATAAGGAGCTGGTGTTGTTTGTCTTAACAGTGGAACAGATGGTAATAACGAGGCAATAAAAGCATCAATACAAGAGTATATGAAGTGTAGGTGGCAGCTCTTATGGAAAAGTTAGTTACTGCATATCACAAACTGATTGAAATATAGTTTTCTTTATTCAACTCTTCAATGAAATTTATTGCCCAAAGGTGCCACCTCTGCACTTTGTGAATATTTGAAGGCACACTCTGGAGAATATAGTGGCTTGAATGATTTCTATTATCCAGCAAATTTCTCTAGACAACACCAAAAAAAAGTTGTTGTCACCACCCTTGAGCTTTGTGATGTCTCAATTTGAAATGTATGTATCTTTCATTCTAATAATTTTGTGAAAATAAAAATGGCATTTCCAATTTGATGGAGGATAAAATTGCTTCTTTTGCCAAACAGAAACAGGGCATTGGGCTATAACAGCCTAGGTACCCTTAAGGCACCAGATCACACCTGATCTTGGCAACTAAGCAGGCTCAGCTCTATTTAGTCCTTGGATGGGAAACCACCATTGAATACAGGTGTAACAGGGCATATTTCAGAGGAAGGAATTGGCAAAATCACCTCTGAGTCTTTCTTGACTCAGAAACTAGGAAATTCATGGAGCCCCTAGCAGGTGACTTGAAGGCACACCAATCTTAGAAATGATTTGCCTGATATGTTTTTGGGAATAATTATTTCATTTGGCAATATTGCTAAGTTTTATTGTAGGGTGATGGGCTTCTTTTGAAGACAGATATGGATTTAATCAGTAGACAAACTGACCATTAACAGTTCCCAGATGAAGTAAATTGATGTATTTGTTTTATTTATGAAGACGGAGATGCCATTGCTTTGAAATCTCTTTGTCCAAAGCAATTAAATATAAGAAAAAGTAGCAAGGTGAATTAATTTTAAATTTGAAAAATTGTGGAACTAGCCAATATCACAAAAACTACAAACACTGCCTTCACTTCAGTCAACATGTTGCCATATACATAGCCAACATGTAGTTTTCAAAACTGTGTTTCCTTATTGATTAGCTCCCATACTGTCATACTTTCTCTGGGATTAATTTATAAGTATGAGAAAGAGAGAACAGAACATGTTAACTGCTTCCATAAGAGGTGGGCAAAGTGTAGTCTGAAATATGTTTTTCTTTTGCCCCCCCCCCCCCTTATAAACTTCCCCAGACCCCTTTTATTCCTGGCAGAATAAGTGACTACTTTTTCTTGGAAGTTTCCAGAAGTGGCAATGCAGCCTTTAAATAGCTGTGTTGTCTGACATTGACATTTTTTCTCAATTCCAACTATGAGTTTCCAAGCTGTTCAAGTTGTTAACCCCCCCCCCCCCGCCATTTTTGTAATCCATGTGGTTCCTGGAGGGTATAAAGAAAACCAACCCCTAGCATATATGACATGGCAGCTAAGGTGGCTGCCTTAACATGCTATTTGATTGCTTGTTTGAATGTATTATTCCTGACAGTGGTTGTTAATTTCTATCACAATAGCTTGGGCTTGTGATGACCCCATGAATGAGAGACTTTCCAATAACCCCTCCTTCGACAAACGTCCTCATGTCTTGCAAACTCAGGAGCATGGCTTCCTACATGGAGTTTCTCCACGGTCTTCCTCTTTTCCTATACCTCTCACTTTACCAAACATTGTTGTCTTTCCTAATGAGACATATTGTTTCACTATATAATTACCTTTTTTTTTTTCTTTCCCCCCTCAAGCTTCCCATTCATACACATATACATTTCAAGGATAAAACAGAGGTTACACTGAGATTTTTTAAGTGATGGGGTGGGAGTTGGCTAAGGTGTTAGTGCTAGGGAAGAGAGGTAAGAATCCTCTCCCTTTTCATTTCCCCCTGTTACCTGCAACTTTGAAGTGGGTTTAAATTTGAGAATTGCTGCTAGTTGAAAGGGCAAAAGCGTAGCAGTACTGCTTCCAGTCAATCTGTCCCCCCACTTCCCCCACAAGCTGCTTTTAACTAAAAATAGAAACATGCAGAGATCTATAATTGGATCTGCTGTGCCTCAACCACTTGCATCAGGGACCCCTCCTGCAGAAATCTACCTGCTGCTGAACTTCAAGGTGCTGTTCCTGCCTGAGTGCTCAGCTTGGCAGTGCTGGCTAGCATGGGCTGCCGGATGGCTGTGTGCCACTGCCTCCCAAGGCCTGCCACAAACTATTGGCTGTCTGATGTAGGATTGTGTAGCATTTAGGTTGGCAGGCAGAATAGCACATAATGATTTTTTTTCATTTGCAGATATGCCAGAATGTGTATATGTTAGTGGCTGCTAGAATATGAATGTAGACATTTAAAAGTTTAGAGCTCAAATTCAGAAGCTTTCACAGTGAGAAACAAAAAGGAAAGACCCAAGGGTGCTTGTAAATGAATTGCAAGCTTTTCTTTAAAAAAATATTCTATTAATATAAAACAAATTTTCTAAAACCGATTTACAATGTATACAGTAAAATAGCCTGAAAGCACAGTATATGAGTCATCAATATCTTATTTGTTTCCTCAAACAGTATATCGTTCACTTGGATTCATGTAACGTAGTTTACCATATGCAGTTTAAATGTAAAGGCTCATTTTCAGTATTTTGCATAACATCAAAATAGATCCAGCAATTGTGTATGATATTAGGTGTGTGCCACACACTCCTCTTAAGCATCTAGTGTTCTCTTAAACCAGAGGCCAGGAACCTATGGCTCGGGAGCCAGATGTGGCTCTTTTCATGATTGCATCTGGCTCTCCAGAGCAGCCCAGGCCTTGGTTTCCCAGCATGCAGCGGGGAGAAGTGATGCAAATGCGCTGCGACTGACACTTCCACGCCACCATCGCTGCCTCTTTCTCATCCCTCACTGCCCTCGGGGTCCTGCGCCCTCTTCGCTGGGGATGGCGGAGCCCGGTGGTGGCGCCTCGTCCTCGTCTTCCTCTTCATTCTCTGCCACAGGCCTCTGCCCTGGTGCCGCAGACCCGGCCTCACTGCCCCCGGGGGATGCCTAGCTCATCGTTGGGGAGCTCAAGAGCTGTTGCCTCTTTGACGCCTTCTGGAGGGACTGCCTTGCCGAATTTGACACCAAGTTCCGCCTTGGCCTCGCGCCCTCCTCCCCCTTCCTTCCTTCCTTTTTCCCTCTTTTTCTTTCATTCTTTTTCCTCCCTCTCTCCCTACCTTCTTTCCTCCCTCCCTCTTCGTTCCTTCCTTCCTCTTCCATTCTTTCCTTCTCTCCTTCCTTTTCCCTTCCTCTCCTCTTTTCCCTCCCTCTCTCCCTTTCCTTCTTTCCTCCCTTCTCCCTCTTCTTTCCTTTTCCTTTCTTTCTCCCCTTCACCCTTTCCTTCTCTTTTTCTCCTTCCTTTATCCTCCCTCCCTCTCTCCTCCATTCTTTCTCTTCCTTCATCTTCCTTCCTTCCTTCCTCCCCTTCACCCTTTCCTTTTCCTTCTCTCCTTCCTTTTCCCTCCCTCTCTCCCCTCCCTTCTTTCCTTTCTCCCTCTTCCTTCCTTCCTCTTCCTTCTTTCCTTTCTCCCCTTCACCCTTTCCTTCTCCTTCTCTCCTTCCTTCCTTCCTCTTTCTTTCTTTCTCCCCTTCACCTTCCTTCTCCTTCTCTTTCCTTTTACCTCCCTCTCTCCCCTTCCTTCTTTCCTCCATTCTCTCTCTTCCTTCCTTCCTCTTCCTTCTTTCCTTTCTCCCCTTCACCCTTTCTCCTTCTCTCCTTCCTTCCTTCCTTCCTCTTTCTTTCTCCCCTTCACCTTCCTTCTCCTTCTCTTTCCTTTTACCTCCCTCTCTCCCCTTCCTTCTTTTCTCCATTCTCTCTCTCCCTTCCTTCCTTCCTCTTCTATTCTTTCCCCCAAGTCTTCCTTTCCTCCTCCTCCCTTTCTTTTCACTTCCCTTATTTTTTCTTCTTTCCCCTTCATTATTTTACTTCCCCCACCCTTTCCTTTCCTCCCTTCCCATTTCCTTCTTTCTTTTCCCCTCCTTGTTTCTCTCCTGCTTTTCTTTTCTTCCTTTTTGATAGTTCATTCTTTTTTTTCTTTCTTCCTCTCCCCTCCCTCCTTTATTTCCTCTGTCTTTCTTTCTTTTCCCCTTCCTTCCATCTTATCTGCTTTCCCAGAGTCTTGAGCATGCCTTTTGCAGAGCCAGGTCTGAAGTGTCCCGTCATTCTGCCGGGGGAATCCTTTTCTCATAGTATGTACGTATATACTCACATTTACTTGAATTCAGTCTTAAAATATATTATATATATTATATGGCTCCCACTGAAATAAACGTCTGTAGTACAAATTTCTACAACCTGTATTTTAATATAATAGACATAGAAACAAAAAAAATAGGGGAGAAGAAGAAAATTGTTTTAGTTTGTACATGAATGTTATATTATTATTCAAAGTGGTCCTGTTCTTGGGGATGTGGAGTTGAGCAACAGAATTGTCAGCAGAGGCAACAGTCTTTGCCATGTCCCACACTTAGATGAAGTCAGATGGAAGAGTTGCTGAGAAAGACCTCTTGAGAAGAAGGAGGTCCTAGTCAATCTGATAAGTGGATCTTGTCCAGTCCAATCTGGTGGAAAAAATAATGTAGATCCTTCATGTTAGAAAGCAATTCCTCAACAATATTTATGACAAATTTCATCTAGCAAGAATGAGGCCATGCCAAAAAGTGATCATTTTGTAGCCATCATTAAAAAGTGACAGCCTGAATTCAATCTCTATTCTTAGCTTGAGCAGACCCATTAAAATGCCCATTACATATCTTTTGACCATTCAGCAGTTAAATCTGGGAGTCTGTTGTGGTTGGGATTATCAAGTTAAGGCCCAGGAAAAGTACAATTAACATCCTATGTTATTCGTTCATTCTTTTCTGCATATCAGATACGGTTACTTGTGTAGTTGAATGTTAATGTAATCATGTTAAATGGATTGCAATTTTCCATTTATTGATGGAGGGGTTGCATGAAATAAAACTATTTATTACTGTTATCTTAGAGCAAAACTTATTTGTATCCACAGAACTGACTTGTCTTTACACGTTGTGAATTGTAACAGTCCCTCTCAAAATAATGTGAAATTACCTGACAACGTAATATACTAAAAATATCTCCAGATATCTAATTAGTATTTCTGTTTCTGAATGAGAAAAAGAGTTACTTGATGTTAACATGGACATTATCTATTGATTAAGTTTCTGGGCTGTTCTTATCAGAAGTTTGATTGCAATGAGAAAACTAGTATTAAAGATCAATAACAACAACAGCACAGAGCAACATACATTTTGGTGCCTCAAATGTTAGATCTGTTTCTGGGTATATTTAACTTAACTGATTCCAAAAATTGCACCATTTTTAATCTATCAGCTTTAGGTTTTGAGATACAAGCCATCTATCCGTTGCCATCTTCTCACCCACAGAAAATCATGATAACGATTTCTAAGAAACTTGAGCGATTAGGTCTCTCATCTTCTGTTGGTAGCTCCTAGCAATTAAACAGCACTTGCACTCCAGGTGGATGTGGCCACTTTATTGCTACTAAACAATAAAGTCGTGAACTACTATTTTCCCATATACCTTCAGCCCTTTACTAGTTTTCTTTCCTCCTCCCCTTCGAATCCCTCCCACAGCCTTCTCCAACTCCTATGAAGGATTTCTCCTGATTATCGCTTACTCACAGGACTGCTCTCCTCCTCCAGGTTCGTTTGTTAACACTGACCTTGCTTCGGGTATGTTTGCAAGAACAAATAGTTGTTGTTCCAAGCTTTGAATCATGTCCTGACAAGGCCTATCCAAAGCAGTTTTCTAAATCAGTGCCCCAAATAACCCCAGGCCTAAAAACCAAGACACCAAGAATAGGGATGGAGCTGTGTATTTTGGGCTGTATTATTACTTATTATTATTATTATTATTATTTCTTACCAGCTTCTTGTCAAAACTTAGGTTGATCAAACATAAATCAATTAAAACAAATATAGTAAAAGACATATATTAAAATATAACATATAACATATATTAAAATATAACATAATAAATAAATAAATAAATAAATAAATATACCATAATACCAAACATTTTAGTACTCCAGAATCACATCTTTGCAAAATTCTTAGAGAACTGGACCTACAAGGCAAACATTTTATGGCACTGTCTCAAGAGTTTTGAAAACGGATGCTATGTTTCAGTTACTTGCCAAGAATAGTTTTGTTTTTTAAAAAAAATAGAACTTAAAACAACTAGTTAAAAATTTGCATGTTTACTACTGGAACACTATTTATCCCACACAATTGTAATTTAGCAGGGTAGAAATGTCTCATGTTGTCTTGTAGTCAAATACATGCTACAGAGAAGCTGTTGTGAGTTCATGGATGAGGATCATCCCTTCCACTTGTTCGGAGTTGGTAAAGTAACAAATGCATGCTCACTTGATCCTGTGCAGTAAGAACCATGCACTGGCCCTTACTGGTGCACTGAATGGCAAGAACGAAGGATCTTAAACAGAGGTCCACAGTTAGCTGTAGGGCAGTGTTATGAAAAGTGGTAGTCTGTGAGTGGTCCACAAGTCATCAGCTGCTTCTCTCTAGACCAGTGGTTCTCCAAGTGTGCTCTGTGGAGCCCTTGGGGCTCTGCAGGCACACTGAGGGGCTGCCCTTTCTCCTCACTCTCTAGGACCCTGCTCCCACGGTGCCACATTGGTCAATGCCAGGCACTCCCCCCTTCAGCTGGACCTCAAAGAGAAGCTATCCAAGGCTTCCAACAGGAAGCCTTGCCCACAAGGTTACAGAATTACTGGTGGGGCCTTCCTCCCTTTGCCCTCCCCAAGTCCCCCATGAATACCATAGGGTTTTCATAGCCAAGAGATACTCAGAGGTCAGGCATGTAGCCAGGCTTCAGCCCCCCGAAATTCTCAGTGTGGTCTGCGAAAAGGCCGTACTGGTACATTATTTAAACTGTTGTGCTTATTCATATCATGATCTGATCACCATGCTCATTATATCCCACATTAATGGGGTTATTGGGATAACAATACAAAAGGTTTGCTAGGGTAGACCCTTTTCCACCCAGTCTCAGCCCCGAAACTAAATCCTGGCTACGGCCCTGTCAGAGGTGGTTTTGCCCATTTATTCCTCTAAAACTAGGCCACAGCACCTGGTATTCGTTGGTGATCTCCCATGCAAGTACCATGCAGGGCTGACCATGTTTAGCTTCCAAGATCAGGTAGGAACTGGCCTCTGTAGGGTTCCTTTATCAGAGCATAATGGGAACTGCTTCAATTCAGAGATAAAATATTTAATCTGGACGCATTTCCCAAGCAAACCTGGACATAATTGTGTATAAGAGTGCAGCTACTGGGAGACATGAATGGGCAGGCAGTCTGCTCTGTTGCCACCAACCAAGTTGGTTACGTTGGCAAGAACAGTAATTGAGCCATGTTAATGGCTTGACAGAAAGTGTGGGAGATGATGTTTTTACCAGCATAGTATGTATTGACAGAACTGGTAGATATTGAGTATCACTTATCCAAAATGTTTTGGACCAGAAGTGTTTTATAGTTTGTATTATTAATTTATTTCAATTTTGGGATACTTCCAGATACATCTTGGGATGGGACACAAATCTAAACAATGAATTTCTTTTATGTTTCTCATCTACCTTATTCACATTGTCTGGAGGTAATTTTGTACTCACCTTTTGCATGAAACAAAATTTGTGTATATTTGTGTATAAGATGGCACCATCTTAAGCCACCAGTGCAGACAACTCTGGATTTTTTTTTAGTACTTTGGATTTCAGAATTCCAGATAAGGGATGCTCTGCCTATAGCAAATTAACCCAAACAGCTTGCATACATTGACACTAAGAGGTGAAATTTCTTCCCATTTTCTTTAGGGAGAGGAGTTGTGGGAAATGGCATCCGAGTACTTAAAATGTAGCTATGTTGCGGTAAAGTGCTCATAGCAAGTGTGTTAAGAAGGAAATGTGCGTTTCTCCAAATCCACAATCAGGACCTTTGAGGGGGAGTTGGGGTTTTCTCCTGGAACTTGCAGTGTGCTTTGCAGAAGGCGTTTTATAAACCTTATGCTGGAAAACTGAAGCTTGTGCATTTATGTGAGAAAGGCATCCTACCTCTGAAAATAATAAAATCTTTGAACTATGTATTTATAGTTGAAAGTGCTCCAGCTGCCGATTGAATAACCAAAAGCTGATAAAAATGGATTCTTCAGTAGTAAGAAGCCTATTTTCACGGTTCTGCTTACTGGAAAGCCTGGCATGGATTTTTGTGCATTGCCTCAAATGATTTAGGGGCATGCTATTGTCAATTGGCCATATAGCTACAGTAAACATGGTTTCCAATTCAAATCTGTGACTGTATGTATTCAATTAAGGGATGATTGATATATGAAAAAAGATAAATCAGTTTGCAAAGCTGGTTTCTGTTGATTAGTGTTTGAAAACTTTAGAAGGGTTTTGGAACTTCACAGAGGTGACTTATGACAGCAGATCACCCTGCTTAAGCCCCCGCCCCCCAATCTTTTTTATCACAATAATGGAAGTTTTAACTCATTGAAAAACTAAAGCCAAATGTGCTGCAGAATGTCCTGCCAAAACAAAAGTTTTTGCAGTTTAATCAACTTTTTCTGTGTCCCCCCAATAGAACTGCTTAGGAAATGACATTTATAACGCAGGAACAATAATTTGTGTTACGTGGTGTAATTACTAAAGATGCTGGTTCCCCCCTTCTTAAGGGAGAATCCATTCCGGGATTTCCAGGAGCCCCGGCTGCTTGCGAGGAGCAGCTCCTGGGGATCTCCGCGCTTCGGCTGCGGCCGTGGAGCGTGTGCGTCTCGGCGAGGGATTAGGCGCAGCGCAGCGCCGGCTCTGGGCCCCGCTTCTTCCCTTTCTTGTCCTCCCTCCCTCCCTCCCGCTCCTGCCTCTTTCGGGCGGCTGCGTCCCCCAGGAAGGGAAGGCGGGCAAGGAGGAGGCGTCCTCCCTCCCTGCTGTCAACAATAAGCCGCGCGATGTAGTGCGCGGAGGGCGGGCGCCGGGCTCGGAGGGGCGCCTCTATGGAGCCCCCGCGGTTCCGCCGCCGCCACCACCTCGTCGTCTTGGATGCCGGAGGGCCGGAGCCGGCGGAGCAGGGGCGGCGGCGAGGGGGGCGGCGTGGGCTGCGAGCCGTGATGCTTCTGCTAGAGGAGGGCGGCGACCCGGCTTCGGCCCCGGCCTCCCCGGCCGCGATGGCGCCGCGGAGGAGGAGGAGGGCGGTCTACCGCATCTCGGTGACCCTGGTCAAGAAGGAGGCGCTGGCCGTGGCCCCCTGGCCCCCGCACGGGCTCCTCCTGGAGGAGGAGGAGGAGGAGGGAGAATTAGAAGAGGAGGAGGAAGCGCAAGAGGACGACTCCGAGCAGGAGCCGGAAAGGGGGCGCGGCGCAGCGGCCTCTTTCCGCAGTTTCCGGGCGCTGAGCACCGGGCAACTGGAGCTGGGCCGCCTCAAGGTGTCCTCTCGCCGCAGCCACGCCGGGCCGACCCTTCCGCCGCCCCTTCCTCCTCCTCCGCCGCCGCCGCCGCCTTTGCGCCGGAGTTGCAGCTTCCGCCACTGGAGCGGCGGCGGTAGCGGCGCCGAAGGGTTGAGGTTGCGCGCTTTGGCCCGGAGCAAGCGGCACAGCAGCTCGGGATGCCTGGCTCTCGGGACCGGAGCCGGGCGGTCGCGGAGCGTCGAGAGGAAGGCGGCCCCGGAGGAAGGGGAGGTGGAGGAATGCCCACGGAGCCCCACGGAGCCCGCCGCCGCCGCCGCCTCGTCTTCGCCTCAGGAGCGCCGCCTCCTCCTCAGCCGCTTCTTCAGCGGCGTCTTCTCGCCCTTCGGGAGCCCCCTGGGGAGGGGCCCGCGCGCCCGAGCCTCCAGCGCCGGAAGCAGCGCGTGCAAGACGAGGCATGGCCCCCAAGAGGCTCCCCGCAGCAAAGGTGCGCCCTCCGGGGGAGGGAGGGAGGGAGGCAGGGAGGCAGGGAGGGTGCCCAGGGGAACCCCCCCCGCCCTCCCGGCCTGAACCCTCTGGGCTTGTCTCCCTTCGCTTCCCTTTCCCCTTTTGATCAGGAGGAGGAAAGCCTCTTAAAACAGGAAAATATGGGTTACTAGGTCACTCGATGCGGCGTAGTGGTGCCCACACTACAGCAGCAGCAGCAGCAGCAGCAGGCTTTGTCTTTCTTTGCGGTGCCGCACGACCCTGTCTTTTTGCTTTGCTTCTGGAGCCCAGTCGGAGGGGTGTGTAGACACACATTGGGGGGGGCAGAAGAAACGGATCATCCTCAGGTTTTGAAAACGTCCTGCTCCTTTGAAGGTTCAGGCCAGAGTTGAGAGTCACTTTTCAGAACCCGCTGCTCCTGAGTGTAGTGCCAGGATGGGGTGGAGTGATTACATAGTAAAACTGTACATCCAATGGCTGAGTGGCCCAGTTCATGGAAATTACAGAAGACACGTCTTAAAAGTAGTCTGCTGGGTGCTGGGCTGGGACTGCTCTTGCTTGTGGCCTATCACGCTAGCAGCAGCCACCAAGCTCCTTTTTCTTGCCCAGTCATTTCTCTTGGGAAGAAGGGAGGGGCCCAGATGGAGGTGGGATCTCTGGTTTCACAATTGGACTGTCAGTATCCCAGGGAGGTCCATTTCTATATATCAGGCACTGGTAAACTTCAGCCCTCCAGGTGTTTTGGACTTCAACTCCCACAATTTCTAACAACTGGTAAGCTGGCTGGGATTTCTGAAGTCCAAAACACCTGCTTGCCTGGTATAAATGCACCTGCAGCAAAAACGACAAAAACGCATTTCTGACACCTGATTCTTATAGGTGGGTGGCACCTATTTTATAAAATGATCATAGAATCATGGAGTTAGAAGAGAACATGGGTGGTCCAGCCCAACCCCCTTCTGCCAGGCAGGAAAAAACACAATCAAAGTACTCCTGACAAGTGACCATCTAGCCTATTTAAAGGCCTCCACAGAAGGCTGGCTTGACTTATCTATGGTTTAGTGTAAGTAATTCACTGTAATTCGTGTGTGTGTGTGTGTGTGTGTGTGTGTGTATATATATATATATATATATATATAGAGGAATCATCCCCTTCTCCATGTACAGTGACAAAAAGTAAGAGCTTAGTCTTTCCCAGGCTAATTTAAAATAGGCATCTTCAAACTGTGGTCCTCCAGCTGTTTGGACCCCCAACTTCCAGAAGCCCTATTCAGCTTGTTCAGTGGTCAGGAATTCTTGGGGTTGAAGGCCCAAACAGCTGGAGGGTCACAGTTTGAGGATGCCTGACTTAAAAGGAGCACTGACGCCTCTTCTTGCTCCACCAGGATGATGCTTCAGGTCCTTTTAAGTGCTTGGGTGGGAAGCAACAGTGATAGTGGCCAGGGGTGGCTGTTTTCCTGAGGCAATGCTGGCACTTTCCCCTCTCCTCTGAATGACCTTAGTTTCCCCCCTAAAAGTCCTCTTGACTTATACATGAGTATATACAGTAGTATTTTACAATAGGCTTAACATAGTAGGGTTTTTGGGGGGGGGGGTAACTGCATGTTTTTGAGGACAGATCCTTCATATCTAAGACCGTTTAATGCCACTCCATCACCAGAGACTGCCACGGTCAGCTCATGAGAATCTTCTCTATGTCCCTGGCCCTAGAGAGGTTCGTTTGATCGCAGCCCCAATCTTGTGGAACTCCCTACCGCCAGACCAAAGAGCCACTCCCGATCTACATACATTTTTAGGAGCACTCAAGACATATGGTTCTTCAGAAGAGCCTGTGATTGTTAAGTAACAAGCTGTGACTATGTAACCTGTTTATTTTAACTGTAAGTCGCCTAGAGCACCTTGGTGGAGGGCGACTCATAAGAAATAAAGCTGAGTTGAGTTGAGTTGAGATCCAACAATGAGCATTGTTCCTCCTGATGGGTGGAGTGTAATTATCTAAAAGTATTTTATTTTATTTATTTGTTTCAACTTGTCTGTCGCCACTCCCGTGCGGCTCGAGGCGACTTACAACACTAGAATACAAGTAAATACAGATAAAATCACCTATATAGAACAGCAGATATAACCTAAAATCCCTAAAATACCATTAAAATAGAATATAAAACATTGCATATCTAAAACTCATCGCTTCACAGCTTATGGACTGCTGCCCGTGAAGTCAAATGCCTGTTTGAACAGCAGAGTCTTGCAGGCTGACTTCAGTCTTGAAGTATGACTTCAGGTAACAAAGTTTTCCTGGTGTTACTTCTTTAACAGAAACTTTAAAGGCAGAAAGAATTGGGATAGCACCCCCCCCCCCAAATTAAAAAAAACCCAAAACAACCCAACAGGTTTCCTGCATGGAAAGGTGTGATACAGTAGCCTCTGGAAGACTGCAGTTTGTTCTGTTTAGTTGAGTGGGAGGCGGGTGTGGTTGAATGTAGATACAAGGCTTGTGGATATGATGTCTGACTTTAAAATGCTCTTTAACCTTTCCCCAACCTCAGAGCTACAAGTACTATTGGATTGCAATTCCTATAATCCCCAGTTCATATGGTGGATATCATCAAAAGTGATGGGAGTTGTCAATCAGTAACACCTGGGGACCCAAATTGGATGAAAACTAAAATTAAAAAAATTATAGTTGGCCCTCTGTATCTGTTCATGGATTTAGTGGTCCTTTGAAGGTAACTATAAAACTGATGTGGCCCTCAATGAAAATTAGTTTGACACCACAGCCATGAAGGTTTCCTACAAAACGTAATTAGGAATGACTTTTCTTTTATTAAGTTTTTCTTAAAATTTGCAGACTTACACAGATCTATGATTTCTAAACATGCTTGGGGCAACAAGTGGCCAGGCTTACTTGGTCTCCTCTTTTTTCTCCAGGCAACTTCATTCATGCTTCTCAAGGAATTTTAGAGATAGCTGCTGTTTATCTTGCTTGTTGGAGGAAGGTATGCATGACTATAGTAGGATCCGCTAGAGCAGGATCATATTATTTTCCGAACCAAGACATTTCCACAAATGTTTGCAGTAAGTACTGTTTACTGCAGGCATGCTGCTAAACCTTGATACCCAAAGTCTGTTTCTACATCCCAGTGTGTCTATATTGTATAAAGGACACGGAGGGCAGGCATAAGAAGATTGCAAAAGGAAGCTTCTTTCTCAGAGGCATTGTTATCTGAGGCATGGGTGTACAGCCAGGGTTCCCAAAGTGGGCGGTACCACCCCCTAGTGGGCGGTGAGGCAATCCAAGGGGGTGGTGGGAGGCCCAGGAGAATTTGGGGGGCACTGAAGCCCTGTAAGGGGGCAATGG
Organism: Anolis apletophallus; assembly: GCA_030556195.1. Classification (NCBI taxonomy): domain Eukaryota; kingdom Metazoa; phylum Chordata; class Lepidosauria; order Squamata; family Anolidae; genus Anolis; species Anolis apletophallus. The sequence continues at coordinate 44,124,324 of JARBWK010000003.1, read as the reverse complement.
CAGGATTCCAACTCGCAAGCGTGCGAGTGTGCACCTCCAGTTGGAAACCCCGTGTAGGCGCTGCCTGGAAACCCCTTCCTTTCCTCAACTCCGCCCACAGTGCAGTCCTGTATCACCCCTTCCAATCCAACGGGTCCCTTAGAAGGAAAGGGCAATACGGGACTGCACCGTGGGCAGAGTTGAGGAGAGGAAGGGGGGGGCGGTGCGGTTTCCAGGCAACGCCTGCCCAGGGATTCTAACTGGCAGGCTGAGACAGTCGTGCGCTTGTGAGTGTGTGCCTGCCAGTTGGTCCAGCGGAGAAGGAAAGCCTCCACGTCTGCAAACGCCCCCTGAGTCGCTGCAGCATTTATAGGCACCTCTTGGGAGATGGCCGTGGCACGAAGGAAAATGCAAGCAGCTCCCAATTTCCAAGGTCCAGTATTCTCTATTGCTCAAGTTTAGTTCAATGCCATTGCTGTTGGGAGTTCAAAATGCTCTTTGATTATAGGTGAACTATAAATCCCGGCAACCGCAACTCCCAAATGACAAAATCAATCCCCACAACTCCATCAGTGTTCAACTTTGGGTATATTGAGTATTTGTGTCAAATTTGGTCCAGGTCTGTCATTCATGGGGTCTCGGCTGTGGAAGTCAGAGCTGAATTGGTCGAAGGTACTGCAAATCCCATCATCCGTTGGCCATACTCCCCCAAACATATTGTTTTTGTTATTAATCACTATGCTTTAATTATGTTCAATTTGTAACAATGAAAATACATTAGATATTAGATATTTGCATTAGAATTTATAAGAGTAGCAAAATTATTTATGAAGTAGCAACGAAAATATGGATGGGGACACCACAACATGAGAAACCTTATTTAGGGCTCACGGCATTAGAAAGGTTGAGAACCACTGCATTAATACATATATCTTTCTGTTTAATTGCTATTACATTTTTTTAAAAAAAATACTAGGGGGGCAGAGAGTAATTTTTTTCTGGAAACGGGGTGGTAGGCCAAAAACGTTTGGGAACCAGTGGTGTACAGTATACTTTAGGTCGAAGATGTATAGGCCATATGGAGAAGTGATTTAATTCTACCTCTTCCTGATTTTCACCTCTACACTAAGAAAATTTCCTTAACTAACTGCTGCCTTATTGCTACATCCACATTTTTCTTGATGCGAGTGAATGGCTTTGAGTGATAATCTTGAATACTAATTATACAGATGTCACTCTATTGAAAAGTCATTTGGCAATTTTGCTTAACAAATCAAATCCTTTTACTATGGTAGTATTAAGAACAGCAGTGCCTTTTGGTTGAGCATTCCGATTCATCTAAGAAATGCTGATCCATGCTTAATGGTAGAAATCTATTTCATATTGGAGAATCCTCTTTTTAAGGATACACCAGGAGAATGACAAGAGGATAACTCTTTATTGTTTCTTTTAACTGCCTTAATTATGCTCATATTATGGGAAGCACAGGTGAAAAATACTGGCTTTTTCGTAGCTAGGAATCAACCAGCTTTTACTGTAGAGTGAAAAGTTAGCCTGCTGCGTTTCTGGTTCAGTTTTAGGGTATTTTAGTAAAAACAGCATCCTGCTTTGTTGAGGTTATGTCATTAGTCCTGGGATAGGCTATGCCTTGGAGTTAAAATTAATTCCAATCTAATTCCATTTTTAACTTTGAATGAAAATTAATTTTAATGCGATACAGATATTCAGATACTTGTCATAAACAAAGATAGGAATTTTAAATTCAGATGACATTTTCTATAAACTTCCAATCTAAAAAAAAGTTGAACCTGCTTTCTCTCAAGGGCAGCGTATTTATTTATTTATTTATTTATTTATTTAGAGGCTTCATACCCTGCTCTTCAACCACAAAGGTCCAGATTGCTTACAAATTGTTAATTAGATTTTCCCCTCCCTTCAAGGCTTACAATGTAAATAATACAAGGCACACAAAGAAAAGGGAATGACTGTGCCTGTGGAAAAGGGGATTAAATCCCTCAAATACTGCCCCTTTTTCTCTCCTTCTGGGATGGACTTTCATCTGCTTCTGGAGCTGTGCTTTCCTCTTCAATCAATCAATCAATCAAATTTTATTACTTACAACTCTGGGCAACTTACAACATAAAACCAATAAACACTTTAAAAGAATTAGAATTAAAACAACTAATCAAACGCTCTGGCAAGGAGCCAAGTCTTCAGTGCAACAGTAAAGCATCTCAGTTCGCGCATGGCTCGGATGTCTGGTGGCAGAGAGTTCTACAGTTTTGGGACAGAGGCTGAGAAAGCTCTCCGCCTAGTGACCTCCAGGCGGATTTCTCTAGGGCCTGGTATATAGAGATTCTCTTGGGAAGATCAAGGTGACCACTGGGGTTGAGAGGGGGAGAGGCGGTCCCTAAGGTGCGTCGGCCCCTGGCCGTACAAGACCTTAAAGGTCAATACCAGCACCTTGTAGGAGATCTGGAATTTGATCAGTAACCAATGCAGCTGACACAGGATAGATGTTATATGACATCCTACAGAGGTTTCTGTAAGGAACATGGCAGCTGCATTTTGAACTATATTTGAACACTGGCAAAGGAAGGCCAATGTATAGAGCACTACAGTAGTCCAGTCTTGAGGTGACTGTGGCATGGATCACTGTGGCTAAGGCCTCCCCGGAAAGATAGGGCACCAGCCGCCTAGCCTGGTGAAGATGGAAAAATGCCTGTTTGCTGACGGCGGAGATCTAGGCCTCCACGGTCAGCAAGGGGTCCAAAATGACACTTAGGCTTTTCACGGTGGCAGATGGAACAAGAGGCTCACCGTCAAGGGTAGGCAATGGTCGCTCCACTCCCTCAGGGCAGCCAGGCCACAGGATCTCCATCTTCGCCGGATTCACACTTAGCCTGCTAGCACGCAGCCATCCACTAACGGCTTCAAGGTATTGAGTGAAATTATTGGGTACCAAAATTGCCCCAGCCTCCAAGCGCAGAAGGAGCTGGGTGTCATCAGCGTAGTGATAACACTCCAGCCCAAAACTCCATACCAGCTGAGCGAGCAGTCGAACATAGATGTTAAATAAAAGAGGGGAAAGGATAGCCCCTTGAAGTACCCCACAATAGAGGGGGCACATCTCGGAGACTTGTCCCATCCACTCCACTCTCTGTCCCCGGTTCTGGAGAAATGAGCTGAACCAATTAATGGCCAGCCCACGGACTCCAGATGTTGCACGGCGGTGTATCAACAGATCGTAATCGACAGTATCAAATGCTGCAGTGAGATCAAGAAGCACTAGCAATGCCGATCGTTCTTGGTCGAGCTGGCAACGGAGCTGGTCTGTGATGGCAACCAGAACAGTCTCGGTCCCATGCCCAGAACGGAAAATGGACTGGAAGGGGTCTAAGCCGGCTGTGTCGTCCAAGAATTGCTAGAGCTACCCCGCTACCGCCCGCTCAATTATCTTGCCCAGAAATGAAAATTCGAGACTGGGATGTAATTCTTGAGTAGAAGAGGATCTTTGTATGGTGTTATATTGATTATAAGGTTTGTATAGTGTAACACCCGAATCACCTTTTTAAGTGTACTAGCAGCACAACTCAAACCATGTCTGTTAATAAGTAAGTCACATCGAGTTCAGATGTAGATATGTTTAGAATTGAGCCAAAGTTTTTTTGTCTTCGCAAACAATTTTGTACTGCTTAGTGTGCTATAAAACAGGGTGTCAGAAATGTAAACCCAATTTTCTCCGTAGTTGTTTCTAAATCCAGTGTTTTTACCAATAGATTGGGAAAGATGAGGAGATTGCTGAGGAAAGAGTGTGCGATAGCTTGTGTGCCAGGTGGGTTCCCTGTAGCCTTGTCTGCACACCAGTAGAAGAAGTGGTAAAGCTGTATCTGTAATTGTTGCAACATTTGTTTGCACTTTAAGACACTATCTTCATGGAAAATGTATGTTGGAAGTGACAATATAGAGGGAAAGGATCTGAAGGAGAAAAAGAAACTAGAAGATAGAGTTCATCAGCTAACAAGAATTGTCAAGTATTTTAAACACGAGCAATATGAAAAAAATGGAAAGAACCATTAAAATTATTGGCAATTAATGTAATCCTTAAAATTCTCAATTTGGAATGAAAAATTTAAAGAAACCTAAAATATTGATGAAACATGGCAGTTTTTTCTAAAGGAAATACAGTTTTGCAAAAATTGAAAAATAATGCAGTATTGATGCCTTTATCGATGAAAGTCATGTTCTTACGTTAGGAAAGCAAAATGTCATGTTTATGTCATGTTTGGCATATTGAAAGTATAGTACAGTTTATTTAATAAACAATTACAAATTAAATTTTCTTTTTAAAAGTTGACCCCTCATTTGCAATTCAGGTCCTGAACTTCTTCCAAATTTATGGGCATCCAGCAAAAAAGGGAAGATAATAAAATAAAAAGCAGCAAAAACAGAAGAAACAATTGATGCTAGTAAAACAAATACAAATATTCTGTCTTCTCCAAGTTCCTCATAGCAAACAAAACATTGATTCCCATTTTTGAAAAAACGGAGTAAAGGAAATCATGCTAGCAATTATAATGATCAAATACTACATCTTAGTGTTTCTCAATCTATTTGACATAGGGCACCTGGCTGTTTCCTCCTGATGTGTACAAATATTAGGTCATGGGCTGCAATTATTTTTTTCCTTTCCTTGAAGCTCACTCTGCATTGCCTGGTGAAGGCTCACAGAAGAGCTTTTGTCTCTGGATCATCTTGAACATTGTTGTACATAGTCTTATGTAGAAGTCTATGTGTTGCACATTTTTTAGTGATAACGTGGAGTGCATAAGTATATGGACACCTTGTGTTGATCGTTTTATTCATTATGCTAAAATAAAGTGTTTCATAACCCATTTTTATTTTGTTTGGAAAATAGCATCAAACTGAGGGGGAAATTCCTTTGCCCCTGAAGTTTTTTAGTCCCCCGCCGCCTTGAGCCTTTACAGATTTGATGTATTCGTGGACTTGGGTCTGAGCTTGGATGCCCAGGTTTTGGAGTGAATTTCCAAAGTTAGAACTAGTGCATCAGTTGTGCCTGTTCCTCTAAAAGATCTAAAAGACGTTAAGATAGTCTGGGGAGGCCCTGCTCTCGACTCCATCTACATCACAAATGCGTTTAGCGGGGACGGGAGACAGGGTCTTCTGAGCGGTGGCCCCTCGGCTATGGAATGCCCTTCCCAGGGACATTAGATCTGCCCCCTCTCTTTTGGCCTTCCGAAAAAAACTTAAAACTTGGCTATTTAATAAATAAATAAATAAATATTTGAGCAGGCATTTGAAAAGGCAGTGTAACTGACATAGGATTTGGAACAATAGACCAGTGTTTTCCGACCGCTGCATACTAGTGTGCCGTGCGCGATCATCTGCTGTGCCGTCGCCTCAGGGTGCCTCAGGGCGTCACGTAGCCAAGGGCGCATCCGCCGCGGCCGCCAGGATCATGCACAGCGGCTAACTGAGGGGAAGGGGGGGGGAGAAGAGGAGGAGGCCAGGGAGGGAGGGAGCAAGCACCGCCGCCAAGCATGCCTCTTTCCGCCGCCAGCAAGCGCGCGTGCAGCTCCTTCCTCCTCCAATTACGGCGCAATGTCGACGCCACGTGCGAGGTGAGGGGCGCATGCTCGTGATTGGAGGAGGAAGACAGCTGCGTGTGTGCGCACCCCCTCCCTTCGCACGCAGCGCCGACATCGCACTTGTAATTGGAGGAGGAAAGTAGCTGCATGTGCTCACAGCTATTTTGATCAATTCCTTTCCTTGGGAGCTTCCCCAGTTCGGGACACCCACTGCTACACCATATTATTTGTGGATTGATCTTTGCCTGCCCTGCAGCGACACTCGGGAGCGACGCAGCACACTCACAGGGCGCACTTCCGGGTTCGCGCTTTGCAGTGATGTCATTCCATTGTGGAGCTAGCGGCGCGACTACAACTGGCTGTTTTGCATACTTTTACCTCACTGAGACGCCAGTGCTTTTCATTTCATGGTGCAGCTTTATTTGCATACTTTTTTGGTGTTTCTTGAACGTTGAGCTTCGGCTCCCTGGGCAAGCGGTTCCCATTTGTGATCGCGAGACTTCCTGAACCCCGCCCCTCCATAGCGAAGAGGATTACTTCATCCACCCAGAGTGGACATTATAGTTTACCAAGTCCCAGACTATTACAGAAATGGTGTGAAGTTCTACTTTTGTGAGTCACTGGATGGGCCAGATATATGTTATTTCCTTCTGGCTCCTAAAGTGTGTTTGATATATAGGGTATTAATGCTTTCCTTGCATGAGCTGCAGAAGAACATGTTATGAATCCCTTAACCACGGATTGAATATGCATGGTTTCACTTACCCACAATCCAACCCCACACAGAACTCTTTATGGGCTTCTTTAGGTCATCCAGGGCAATTCTATGGTATGTTTTTAATTTAATTGACTGTTTGATTGTTTTTAATTTAACTGCTGTTGTTTTATTGCTGAGAGAGAGAGGCTGAGAGAGAGAGGCTGAGAGAGAGGCTGAGAGAGAGAGAGAGAGATAGAGAGAGAGAGGCTGAGAGAGGGCTTAAGCGGCTGAGGGGAAAAGGAAGGGGTCTGAGGCTGTTAGGAGTGGTGGGAGTTGATGTTCAAAGCACCTGGAGGGCCCAAGTTTGCCCATGCCTGGTGTAGATGCACCCATAACTCCAATACTCATATTACTTATCTATATTGGTTCACCTATGTTGTGTTCATCGAAACAGGCCCAGGTTTCACACTGAGTGTATAAATACATTTAAAAACTTATTAACTATATGTATTATTGTGTTAGAGTGTCATTTTGTGTCATTTTGGTTGGTGGTGTGCCCCAGGATTTTGTAAATGTAAAAAGTGTGCCGCGGCTCAAAAAAGGTTGGGAAACACTGCAATAGACTATGAGATCGGAGATTGAGATTGGAGACGTATTGATGTTTTTATTGTTATGATTTTAATCAATGTGTTAAGTTTTTCATTTGTTCTAAATGTTTGTTTTTATGATATTGTTGTAAACTGCCCTGAGTTGCCTTCGGGCTGAGAGGGAGCGGCATACAAATGTGTTAAAAAAATAGAAGTAAAGTAAATTTAACTATATAACTTCCACCTTAATTAAATACTCCTGGAACACATTATATGTTCTTTTTTTTAAAAAATAATTTTTATTGAAAGTTTTGGTTACATATGAATAAAAGATAGAAAAGGGTTTTTGGGCTAGGAAAGGTTAAGGGTCGGGGGAGGAAGGAGGTTTAGGGAAGGGGTGAGAATAGGAGGTGTTGGGGGTAACGGATTGAACCGGGATCCTGCGAGGAAAACACCGGGCAAGGGTAGTGAGATAAGATAGAAAGGAAAAGGAAAAAAAAAAGGGGGGGGGGGTTCTTGTTGAATTCCATCTTCCAGAAGCCCTGATTTCATTCTGACGTATCTAATACAGTTCTTTTTATTCTTTAAAGTGTCACTTCTTTCTTTCTGTTCGTCTTCTTTAGTTGTAAATCCATGTCAGGTCCTCTTGTGTTCCTTGAAACTATTAACTTTTTACTATTATTACTATTATCTCTCCTCAGTTTTTTTCCCCCTTTAGACCCTTCAATTAGGTGGTTAGAGTGCCCATGTCCATTAGCTAGTATTTGTCGGTTAGGTAGCTCGTTCTATTCGTTCCTTTTTCCCTGAGGTCGTATCTAACCATTTTCTTTGGGGGATTCTGCTTCTCCTTCATCCGCCTCTGGAGGATCATGTTTCCAGAGGCCATAGCTTATAATCATCACTGCAGGGAGAGGGCATATTTTCTTTAGGTTATCTTTCTCTCTTCGGCTCTCTGTGTCCCCTTGGCTTTTCTTTTTGTTGATGTGCTTTCCAGTTCCGTTGGTTTTATTCTTCTTTGGGAACTGAGAGGGGTTCCTTTGGAGGACAATGGACATCCTAGTCTTGGTGGACAAGCTGGCAGCTTTCTGTGGCACAGCCCCAGCATTTTTAGCTCTGTGAAGGGGCTCCAACTGTTCCCCTTGGACTCCTACTCAGAGCTGGCAGTATTATTTAGCGATTGGGCTGCTTGGCTAGATGAAACTTGGCAGGAGAGCAGGATGAGTGCACTGCTCTGTCAAATCCCCTGCCAACTGATTGCTGCCCTTTCCCTTACTGCCCTTGCACCAATCAGCCCTCCCCTTTTGCCCGGGCTGATCACTTCTTTCCAGGTACCCCTGATCGGGGGGGGGGGATCTTTCTTTTCCCCCTCCTTCGTTTTTGTTTGTTTCTTTCTCCTGCCCTTTCTTCCTCTCTTCTCCTTTTATTTCGTGGTTTTTTCCCCCCCGGGTGCCTCTCCGCTCTGGTCCTCCCCGTTCTAGTCGTCCCCGCAAGGCTTCTTCCCTCCTGTCCTTTGCTTCCCTTTTCCCTTGATCAGCGGGTCTCCTTTCCCCCGGGGCGATAGGCTTCCTTACCCCCTCCTTCTCCGGTGTTGGTGGAATGGGCTGGGCAGGCAGTGATTGCGGGCTCGCGCCCGCTTTACTTCCTGCCTCTTCTCCCCCTTGGTGTCCGCTCCCCAATAGAGTCCGGATGTCTTGTTGCCTTCACTTCCGGGCTTTTTCCCGCCTTCCCCGGTGGCTGAGTGGGGATTCCCGCCTAAACATGGAGGTCTTCTTCTTTGAAGAGGCTTCTTCCCGTTCCTCCTAGGTTGTTGTTTGGTCCGCCATTTTGATGCCTGGTGATGTTACTATTATTTTTCCCCCCGTCGGCTCTTTTCGTCCTTAATTGTGATGCCGGTGGAAAGGGGAGGAGGGGGGGTCGCGTTCGCCACCCTTCTCGTGGCTTCTCCCTGTCTGTTTTTGTGTGGTTGAGCCTCTAAATTTGGGGCTTCTTGGGAGGAGGGGGGGGTTCCCACCCGTCGTTTGGCTTATCTTCTGTCCCCCCTGTCCCGGGTCTCCCTGTTACTCACTTTGCGTTTTCCCTTCCCCGCGTTGTTGGTTTGGGCCGGGCTGGCAGTGAGTGCAGGCGTGAGCCTGCTTCCCTCACCCCGATCTGCTCGCCAGGCTGGGAGGCCACCGGGCTCTCTCCGTCTCCCCCTCTTGAGGAGGGGGCGACTTATAGAGCCAGCGATGGGGTCCCCTGGCTTCGCTGCCTCTTGGCTGATCGGCTCAGCCTGAGGTGGGGGCGCGATTCGCCCTCCGATCGGTGGTTTCGGTTGATGTCTTGAGGAGCTCTCAAGACACCCGTCCTGCCGCCATCTTTGCCCCGCTGGAACACATTATATGTTGAGCAGCCTTTCAAAGCTGTTCAGAGTGCTGATCTTGACCTTTAACACCTTAAGCAGCTTGGGTCCAGACACTCTGAAAGACTTTATTGCCTTAGACAAGCCAGTGCGAGTGTTAGGATCTACAGGAGAGGACTTTCTTTCAATCCCTTCACCTTCTCGGGCACATTTGATGCAGACTCTGGTGGCAGCCTTCTCTTGGGCTGCTCTCAGCAATTCCCTTACATAGGAGGTCTGGTTAGTCCTCTCCCTGCTCCCTTTCCACTGGCAGGTAAAGACATTTTTACTCAGACATGCCTTTACATTTTAATTATGGAGCAGCAGTTTGTGCATAAAGCAGAGTGCTATATTTTTAATGTTTTACAGGAAAATATATTTGAAATACGTTTTAGTGTGTTTGCTTTAAATAATGCTTTAAAATACAGAGTTCCCTCAGTACCTCGCGGTTCGTTTTACTCGGACTTGCTGTTTCGCGGGTTTTTGTAAATATTAATATAAAATATAAAATAATTTATGACCAGTGGAGGCCAGGGACCCTGGAAGTGTGGCAGCCTGAGGTGTGGCAGGGAAGGCCCGCCTCCCTGGTCTCCACAGACCCTGGAAGTGTGGTGGCCTGAGGCACGGCGGGGAAGGCCTGCTGCTGCCTGTGTGGCTTCGGAGGCTGTGTTGGGGACGGTGGAGGCCAGGGAGGCAGGCAGGCACCCTCAGGATGGGCCAGGAGGAGGGTAAGGAAGTGCGGGGAAGAAAATAATATATAAAATAACTAGCTGTACCCGGCACGTGTTGCTGTGCCCTATTTAGGAGATGCGAGAAAGTCTGAGTATGTAAGGGTTGGAATTGATGTTAGTTATGGTCTTGGTGGGGTCATGGCTGTGTCTTTGTGGGTTGTTCTGGTGGGTGGGAAGTTGAAGTCCTGTGGAGTTGTTGGTGTGTGGTGTTGCTGGCGTTCTGCATAGCTTGTGGATATACAATGTTTTTTGTCTTTCCGTCTGCTGTGTTGATGTAGAGGTTGATGCTTGTGTGGGTGGGGTACTTTGGAAGTGAGTGGAGGTACTTGAAATCCCATCATCCATGGTGTGCCCTCCTCTAAACTGCAGTTGGATGGAGTGTGGGTCATGGGGGCACTGTGTGCCAAGTTGGGTCTTTATCGGTCTTGGTTCTGGGCCACAGTGGTCTGTGGGGAATGAAAGGTTTGAAAGTACTACAAATCCCATAATCCATGGAGTTACATCAAATCCCATAATCCATGGTCCACCCTCCTCCAAACTGCAGTAGAATGTAGCGTGGGTCATAGGGGCTCTGTGTGCCAAGGTAGGTTACTGTAAATTCAGGCCATACACAATGTCCCATGAGCTGAGGCCTATTCAGGAAAATCAAGTTAATGAAGCCTTACTGTCAATTCAGGCCATACACAATGCCCCATGAGCTGAGGCCTAGTCGGGAAAATCAAGTTAATGAAGCCTTACTGTCAATTTTGGGCGCGGGCTGTGATTTGTAGGGGTTTAAATTTTCTGTGGGAAGTGAATTGGGTGTTTGTGTTGGCGACTGCCTCAGGCCTTTGCCTTATCCTCCTCTGCCAGTTTATTATGGGTCGGAATGTTCATGTTGGCTGGCCAATAGAGGTGTTATGCAAATACTCCTTCATTGGCAGCCAATCATGTTGTCAGAATGTAGAGGCCGGGAGATTCGTTGGCAGCCATGGAGGACGCTGGGAAATGTAGTTTTTTTGTGTCGTTGTTTTGGGGGCCTTCTAGGTTTTGGGGGGGAAAGTTTATTTGCTAAAAACCTACCTTGCCTGAGGCCTATTTTTGTTGCCAAGTTTGGTGTCTCTGCCTTGTAAGGTTTCTCTGCCTAGGACGATCCTTCCATGACGGGACCTCCTTTATATAATAGATGTGTAAATATTAAAATTAATATAGTGTTCCTACTTCACTGAATTTCACTTATTGCGGATGGTCCTGGAACGGAACCCGCATGATAAGTGAGGAAACACTATTGCTCTTTTTGTAAACAACGTAATGTTTTTTTGCTGGATCCCCTTTAAATTGTTGTAAGTTGCCTTGAATCCCAGCTTTGGAGAAAAACGGGTTGTACTCTCAATGTTGATATATAAAAGTCAAAGTATGTGTGTATGCTTGTCTGTTTATACCACAAAGGCTGTTGCTAGGTGAAGTGGCTCTCTGTGATGTCACTGAGAAAGAGAGGTGACATGTGTATGAGAGATGTAATACAACACAACAGGTGTGGTCACAGTAAATTCAATAAAGAAATCTGAACACACAAGTATCTCAAAGTGTAATCAATATGTATTCAGTAACATCAGCAACAACACATTAGACAAAATAAACATATGAACCCCAAATGGGTGTCTAGCTCCCGCTATCCCCAACTGCCAAAGAAAAATTCAGAGTAATCCAATACAATGCGAATGTGGAGCGGTTTGAAGAGGGGGGTGGGTTGTTGGAGAGTGGCCGCAATGAAGGTTTTGTAATCCAGACCCCGATGGGTGTTTGTAATCCAAAAGAGGAAAGTAGAGGCAAGGAGACTTGGAGTAGGCACGCCGATAACCAAACTTAGCGGCTGAGTAGCATCCCCAATGCGGCGGTGTTGTGGCTGGGCGAAGTCCGCGTTTTCCTTGGCCAAGGAAACGCGGACTTCGCCAGCCACAACACCGCCGCATTGGGGATGCTACTCAGCCGCTAAGTTTGGTTATCGGCGTGCCTACTCCAAGTCTCCTTGCCTCTACTTTCCTCTTTTGGATTACAAACACCCATCGGGGTCTGGATTACAAAACCTTCATTGCGGCCACTCCAACAACCCACCCCCTCTTCAAACCGCTCCACATTCGCATTGTATTGATTACTCTGAATTTTTCTTGGGCGGTTGGGGATAGCGGGAGCTAGACACCCATTTGGGGTTCATATGTTTATTTTGTCTAATGTGTTGTTGCTGATGTTACTGAATACATATTGATTACACTTTGAGATACTTGTGTGTTCAGATTTCTTTATTGAATGTGTATGAGAGAACCTGCCCACCGTTGCCAGATCATTGACATGGAGACATTGTGAAGTAGGCCTTCTTACAGCTGGAGAAGCGATAAAGTCGGCGGGCAGTAGTCCCAGCGACACCCAGGTAATAACGGGTTTATACACTAGTAGCTAAATAAATCAGACTTGCACAACCTGTGGCCCTCCAGGTATTTTGAACTTCAGCTCCCAGAATTCTTGAACATTGGACAAGCTGGCTACTGCTTCTGAGAGTTGGAGGCCCAAACACCTGGAGGGCCACAGGTCGTGCAGGCCTCAAACAAACAAACCGTCGTTATTTGTATTATCTTTTCTTACAAGTTGCCTAGGGTTGTATGCATGCTTTCTTTATTTTATCCACACAACAAAGCTCTCAGGCAGGTTAGATAGTGTGTGTGTGTGTGATTAACCCAACAGTAATTAATGCAGTTCAATGCTGAATAAGGATCTGACCTAGAAGGACCTTATTATATTGTGACATTCTACCCAATGGACCGTAGCCTTTGGCTTTGATAACCGTTTGGCATTGTAGCAAGTAACCCATGGAAGAAGATTCACTGTCCTACTATCTGTACTCTGCAGAGTTAAGAATATTAGGATGTTCTCTGTTGTGGAGTGATGCTGAGCTGCCCTCTTCTAAGAAATAAACTCTTAGTAGAATTTTTGCAAAGTAAACTAGCACATAACATTTCTGGAATATCTGATACTATTTGAGTAATCACTAGATGGTAATTGTTGTGGAAGAAATCACATTATAATATCATGCAGTTATCTCTATATATCAATTGGAATTCATTTACAAACTTTGAAGGAAAGGGGCTGGTTGAAACCCTATGACAGTAAGTGCTATAATATTAAATTATTTTCAGTAGTTCATTGAATGGATCACACATGCGCGCACACACATATTCAAAAGACTCCATGTTGAAGGAAAAGAAGATGCCAGATGTACTGAAATAGCCAGATGATTAAGAACCGAACGAGTATTAAGGTCAAAATCTGAATTAAATACTGAAGAGATTAATGCTCATAATAATTCAACTGTATGCCAGATGGTGTACACAGTAATTTTACTGCTGGCCCAGAGATGTTGTGTTGGCTTGCTGATGCAAACTTAGTTGTTATAGCTGCCCATGGTGACCTAAAAGCGTTGAAAAGGCAAAATCCAGAATATTTGAAATTCTGTTGGTTGCTGGCTTATCCTGCCATCTGAATTGGCACAGGAAGTTACTTTTCAGAAGGTGTGGTAAGTAGTTGGATATATGGATGATCATCAATATTTCAAGAATCACCACTAGAAGTTTCCTTTATTTGCCCCTCTCCAAGAACATACTTCAGTTCTAAATGTGCCATCTGGTAATGAAACCATACGGATAGTTAGCAAGTGTAGTGATTTTCTACACTGTAGTCTCGGTTAGAATATTTTTCCAGGCTCTTAAATGATTAGCACCAGATTTAGCTTCTTTATTTAAGTGTATCATGTGAGGTATCATGTGCTGTGTAAATACCCCAGAGATTTTTCTAATAACTATGTGTATTTGAATTTAAATATTTGGTGAGAGGAAATCCATAAATATGAATGATCTTGTTCATGCTCACATTGGTGCCATTGTTCTCAATGTACTTCTCTCTGGGTATATGGATACAAAGTTAAAGGCTTAATATGGTTTAAATGTTACATTTCAAGATATGGCAATTCTATAGCATACACCTATTTACATTATTCACATCAAAACTAAAAAAGATACTCTCAAAACTGATGGAAACAGCATCATCTAACAGTTGTTCCAAACCTGGGTTAAGGGCAAGACAGGTGGACCTTATTCTTCCATTACTTTTGGCTCTCCATATTCATGAATCCAACCATCTACAGCTTGAAAATTTTCCCCCTCCACCTAGTTGATCCAAATTAAAAAACAGATTTTGCTTTTACCATTTTATATACGAGACAGCATTTTGCTGTCCTACTGTATATATTAGGATTTTGGTATTCAGGGGTCCTAGAACCAAACATTAGGAAGTAGGACTAGCTGCTATAACATAGATTATGTCATATTCAGCAATGATATAATTGTATAGACTAGGAAACGTCTGGCTTATTATTATTTGTTATGTGGGTTACATGATGCTCTTTTAAAAAAACTTGGTATGTGTGTCTAAGTTAATATACATTGGAAAGCAATCAGGTTTTAAAAGATCCTGTCGATGCTATGTGTTGCAAGGTAAACTAGTTTAAAAGGAGAAGAAAAGAAAAGAAAACTATGAAACAGAGGGATCTGCTTTCCCAACTAGTATGACAACCATGCGGAAGTGGGCGAGAGTAAACATACGTATTTGACTAAATAGCTATACAATGAATCTTTTAAGAGAAGCTAAATTGGGCAGGTCCTAAGTTCTGCTTTCCATTGGCACAAAGGACTGTTTTTTTTAAGGGATTTTCTTTTCTCTTCCATCCTTTGGCATTGTCCCACTGCTTAAGGACCTTTCCCCAACCCAGCTACTTGTGCCTAAATCCAACCCATTATGTCTTAATGGAGACTGGCAGTTAGTACATATGTATCTACTGGTATCTTTGAGAATTTTAGTAGGAGTAGTAACTACTTTATTCTTGTATCCTGTCACCATCTCCCTGACGGGACTCAGGGCGGTTTACACATGGCACAAGGTGCCTCTAAAGCAGGGGTGCTCACACTTTTTCAGCATGCGAGCTACTTATAAAAACAACCAAGTCAAAATGATCTACCTACCCACTACTCAGAGAGCCATAAAAGCAAAATATTTGGAAATGTATTTCAGTGAGAGCCATATAATATATTTTAAGACTGAATTCAACTAAATGTGAGTATAATAAGCCCCTGAATTTATTCATAATAATAATGATGATGATAACATTCATTCAGCATCTGCTACTACTACTAATAGTAACAACAACAATAGGTTCCTAGAGTAGAAGGAGACCTCCAAGGGCCATCCAGTCCAACCTTCTGCCATAAGGGAAAAACACAATCAAAGCATTCCTCACAGATGGCCATTCAGCCTGTGATAATAATAATAACAACAACAGTGGGTTCCTAGAATAGGAGGAGACCTCCAAGGGCCAACCTCCTTCTGCCAGGGCCCTTCCACACATCCTATTTTACAGTTGACACACACAAACTGATTTCTTACTACTGGATGAATTGCTGCTAAATTTGGCCACAAGACACCTACAAGGAGTGACCATCACAAAAAAATGATTTTGTCATTTGGGAGTTGTAGTTGCTGGGAGTTGTAGTTGCTGGGATTTATAGTTAACCTACAATCAAAGAGCATTCTGAACTCCACGAACGATAGAATTGAACCAAATGAGGCACACAGGACTCCTATGACCAACAGAAAACACTAGAAAGGTTTGGTGAGAATTGACCTTGGGTTTGGGAATTGTAGTTCACCTACATCCAGAGAGCACTGTGGACTCAAACAATGATGGAACTGGACCAAACTTGGCATGAATACTCAATATGCCCAACTATAAACACACATGGAGTTTGGGGGAAATAGACCTTGATGTTTGGGAGTTGTTCACCTACATCCAGAGAGCACTGTGGACTCAAACAATGATGGAGCTGGACCAAACTTGGCACGAATCCTCAATATGCCCAAATGTGAACACTGTTGGAGTTTGGGGAAAATAGACCAAAACATTTGGGAGTTGCTGGGGTGTATCGTTCACTTATGTTGCGGAACAGAGTTACGCGGTGCCCCGGGTTGGCAGCGAGGAGAGCGGCCAAGAAGTGCTCCAGCAGGGCCTCCTCGCCCAGGCAGGGACTTCGCAGCCTCCCTTTCCTGCCTCACATGAGGGCAGCGCAAATCCGCCTGCTGCCCACCCAGGCCCAACCATCTCGCCTGCTTCCATTGCCGAGCAGGCCTGAGGAGGAGGGAGGGAGAAGAAAAAGGGCAGAGGGAAGGAGGGGGCACCGCGACAGAAGGAGCAGCAGCCAGCCACACCCCTCTCATTCCTGCAAAAGGGTAGGGAAAATGAGCCCGCGCGACATCACGCTCGCCAGTTTCCCTACCCTTTTGCAGGAACGAGAGGGGCGTGGTTGGCTGCTGCTCCTTCTCTCACCCCCTCCTTCCCTCTGCCCTCTTTCTTCCCCCTCCCTCCTCCTCAGGCCTGCTCGGCACTGAGGATGGAGGAAGCGCAGGCCAGCGGCAGCGGGGAGTCGGCACGCCACTGGAAAAAGTAAGATGGGCGGGGCGCCCTGATTCCCTGCCTGCGATCCACCATTACGGCCTTTGCGATCAACATAATGGGCACTCTTGCTCTAAACAAAACATAACTGAAACACAATTTAAACTACAATAAAATATATAGGTTTATAAAACAACAACTAAAACTCAATTAAACAGCGCTCAACACAAGCAGCGTTTGACACGGTCGACCACAATCTTTTGATCCACCGCCTGGCCATGGCCGGAGTGAGGGGGACTGTCCTTAAATGGCTGTCCTCCTTCCTCCGCCAGCGGTCTCAGCGTGTGAGGAGGGGCGGGAGGTCTCCGAGGCTCCCCATTAGTGTGTGGAGTCCCTCAGGGGCCATTCTCTCCCCTCTATTATTTAACATCTACATGCAGCCGCTTGCACAGCTGGTGCGGAGTTATGGGCTGGTCTGCCATCAGTACGCCGAGGACACCCAGCTGGGTCTGAGGATGGAGGGCAGGCCGAATCCGTCCCCGATAATTTCCAACATTGCCTCGAAGCCGTTACTGGATGGCTGCGAGCCAGTAGGTTGATGGTGAATCCAGCGAAGACGGAGATCTTGTGGCTGGGCGGCCCGGGCGGGGTGGGCGCCCGGCTTCCGACCCTGGACGGTGCGGCGCTGCATCCAGCGCCGTCTGTGAAGAGCCTGGGTGTCCAGTTGGACTCCCAGCTGACCATGGAGGCCCAGGTCTCCATGGCCAGCAAGGCTGCTTTTTTCACCTCCGCCAGGCAAGGAGGCTGGCCCCCTACCTCTCCCGGAGCGACCTAGCCACGGTGATCCAAGCCACGGTCATCTCAAGGCTAGACTACTGTAACGCGCTTTACGTTGGCCTGCCTATGTCGTCGATCCGGAAGCTCAAGCTGGTGCAGAACACTGCCGCCCGGCTCCTGTCTGGGGCACCAGCAGGATGCCGTATAACACCAATTTTGCAGGATCTGCACTGGCTGCCTATTGAGCACCGGGTCGCCTTCAAAGTGCTGGTTCTTACCTTCAAGGCCATACACGGCCTGGGGCCAGCGTATCTGAGGGACCGTCTCACCCCATATTGCCCAGCGAGATCACTTCGGTCCGAAGAGGCCAACCTGTTGGTAGTACCATCTGTAAAGTCGGCACATCTAACATCGACCCGCCGGAGGGCGTTCTCTATTATAGCTCCCACACTATGGAACGCCCTCCCGGCCGAAGCCAGAGCCCTGAGAGATCTGCTGCCATTTAGACGGGCCTGCAAAACTCATTTGTTTAGGCAGGCCTTCGGCGAGTAGGCCTCGTCTATACTCTCTGGGCTGTGATATCTCCTGCTGCTCAATTGTTATATTGCATTTTGCTGTTTAATTGTTTTAATTGTTTTTAACTGTTTTTATGTTTTAACCTGTGGCGTTGTGCCACTGGCTCTGTGAGCCGCCGCGAGCCCCCGGGAGTCGGCGGCGAAGAAGCCCCAATAAATAAATAAATAAATAATAAATAAGTAGACAAGTGATCATTCCTGACTCTCAGTTGTCTCACCTGTACACCCCCCCCCCCCCCAACACGATTGTGCTGCTCACAAATAGTTTAAGGTCACCAAAAGTGAGGTTTTACTATGCAGAAGAACTACAAGTTTTATTCTGATAGTTAAAAGGAAAACTTAGAGTTACAATGCTGCATGCAAAAGTATATTTCTGGTTTATGCATCTTAGGGTTCTTGTAAAATAACAACAGTATAGTAATCCCTGTCATGTGAAGTCTTTCCAGCTGGCTGTTAAGTATTTTACATGTTACTGATTGAAAGGTTTGGGAATAATTTTTTTTATTTTGTGCTTATGCAAAACAGTTTAAGTACTCTGCAAGCTACTGAAGGACTCAATATGAAGTGACATCTTGATATGAGCTTTCTGCAAATGATTGTTTCTTTTAGTTTAGTCTGTTGCAGGAAATTTGTACTGTTACTTTACACTAAAATGTTAAGATTTCAAATTAACGGGCAAAGCCATACATGACTATCAATATTATTTGAACATAATTTAGAACATAGCACCATCCATTGGTTCTTGAAGGAGGGGTAGAAAAGAAAAGCAATTACTTCCTTACGTATAATGTAGAGCAGGGGTGCTCACACTTTTTCAGCATGCGAGCTACTCTTAAAGCAACCAAGTCCAAAAGATCTACCTGCCCCCGCTGCCGTGCGCTCCCGCCGCCACACGCTCTTGCCACTGCGCGTGCTCCTGCTGCTGTTTTCCGCCCACGCAGTGCTTCTTCCGCCTGCGGGGCATTGCAGGAAGGAGAAAGCACGAGGCGGGGCATCCAGAAGGAGCGCTCCGCCTTGCCTGTCTTGCTGGCATCGGAGGCTGCACAGCTGCTTCTGGACAAGAGAGAGGCAGGGCGCTCCCTCCAGAGGCCCTGCCTCGTGCTTCCTTCTTCCTGCAATGCCCCGCAGGCGAAAGAAGCACAGCGAGAGCAAAAGCCAGCAGCAGGCTGGTGAGGCCCGAAGATCACCTGGAAGAGGGCCGAAGATCTACTAATACCTCCCGAGCTACCTAATGAGCACCCCCGATGTAGAGGATTGCAGACAATTTATTTGTTGTACTGTGTCATATCATTGTACAGTACAAAATGTACAGTAAAATAAGTTTCACCAATTTAAGCAATATAACACATGAGTAATAATTTACACAGTTGAAAAGCATATTAAACAACTGAACAATCTCCTCCTCCTCTAGCACTTTTTACCCATCCCCTCTGTCCCTTGGGAGGAGAAGGACTTTGCTGTGCCAAGAGAACTCTTCTTGTGTTTTTAAAAAACATGTTATGAATATTTTTTGATACTTATAACAGTTTACAAGAGTTGCATCGTAAAAACATTACATTTAAAATTGTTCAATCTTACAGATGCCTTTGTAAATAGCCAGGAATGGACACTAAGTCGATCTGTGCCAGAACTCAAAGTGGTAAGTAACCTCTAAGTGACCATATATGCTCTTAATTTTTTAACTGCTGTGATAAAACATGACAATCCTTCAGGTACATAATTATCCTATTCACCCTCAGTTATTCAGATTGTGCTCAATAGTACCACAGGTGAATCTTGTTGAGGCAGGCAACAAAATTCCATGTTTTGGGCAGAATTTAGAATGACTGTAGGTGAAAAACATGGTAGTGTCTTCTCTTGGCCCTTATTAGGCTACTCACTTACTTGTAGGTTGTAGTCCTTGAAGCTGCCTCTGGCTTCTTAGCTCTTGAAGGTAGCACAGTACTACAGTTATGGAACTAAATGGATTTAAAATATTTTCTGACATTGATATTCATGTTCTCAGATTTGTTTAGATTACTACTGGCGAATCTACTGCAACATCAGATTTGGTTGTATTCTTAGTTTGAATGGTTCTACTCTATAATGTTTTCCAGAATTAACGAATGAATATGATGAAGGAAGAAATAACAAGTTTTGATCCAAAGATAATTTGGCTGGAAAGTCTTTCCATGAGGCTGGATCTACACTCCTGTAGAAGGCTGTTTCTAAATGCAAATTAACTGCATTGAACTGGATTATATGGCAGTGTAGACTCATACAATCCAATTCAGTGTAGTTTAACTACATTATACGGCTGTGTAGATTCAGCCTGAGACTTCTTGCCTCTATTTTTAAATGCTAAGTAAATATACAGTTAAAGCCTATTAGTTCACTGGGTCTAATCTGGCTGAGATTTTCATCACTTTTTGTGTTGATCATAACAATAATGTACCTTCAACCTTATGATTGTGCCCTGCCCACCATACCGAGACAGTGGACTGGATTTTTGCTGTTGAAATCCTGTGTATATTTTTGTTCCTTTTCCACATTGGTGTCTTTAATTGTTGTTTCGACTGCAACATAATCTGTTTTTAAAATATAATGACGTGCTTATTTCAGCTGCTTGTATGAAAATATCAAATTTGACTACATTTTTGCTGTTTTTTATAGTTTTATTGCAGCTCCAGTTTCTTTTGTTAATCTTGGGACTAATAGTAGGGTTGTGTTGGGCTCCAGAAGTAGATGTCTGAAAAAGCAACTTTGTCACGTCTGCATCACACCCCAAGTTGTTCCATATAAGACTGAAAGACTGTCTTATATAACTACTAATTATAACTTCTGTGGCTGCATCTATAACTGAGACAGTTAATTACAAGTAGCCATCCATTCAAGGAAGTAAATGGCTTACTTTGGATGTCTTGCAGGTTTGTAGGTTTGTTGTAGCATTTTGGGGACATAGTTCAGATGCCAGCTTACTGAGATTTTCAGTTTAAATATTTTAGCCTGTATTGCTTATCTATATGTAATAGAATGCATTGCTGAAGGCTTTCATAGCCGGAATCACTGGGGTATTGCGTGGTTTACAGGCTATGTTCTGGCAGCATTTTCTCCTGATGATTCACCTGCATCTGTGGCTGGCATCTCTCTGAAGAACCCACTGTGATAAAATGCTTAGAACCCCAAGCATTCTATTACATGCCCAACATGAGCCTGGGGTAATCCAGATTCTAACCCAGGATTTGTATATTCCCTGTACTTTAAACCCATTCGAACGGTTGCATCTATTCTAGAACAGAGTTGACTTCAACTGTTTTCGCTGCCATTCTGTGGATCGGGTGGCCCATGAACACATGATAACAGTTACCATCCCCTCCTGTGCCTATGTGACCTATCCTAAAACTGAGCTGGTGTATGCTATTCTGCTACACATATTCAGTCTAATTATAAAAATAATTGACAATAATGTATTTGCAATAGATCTCTTTGAAGCAGCAAATTAGGGAGTTATGGAACTCCGAGTTGGCAAATAACCTCTTACCAATAGGTGCGCGGACGTGCGGGCAGCAGGGGTGAGGAAAGGACGCAACAACTTCACTGTGGTGTGAAATCAAAGAGGTTTATTGATGACACCAGCTGGTGGGGTTTGCCAGCAGAACACGGCTGCTATCAGGGGCAAAGGCCCCGGTCATTCTCAGTACAAAACATTTATACCCCCAATGGCGGCATCTCGGAAAAACCCGCCCTCCTTCATGGATTTTACACAATCATAATTGGCTGGTGTCTCATGGCATTTCATTAATCCAATAAAACATTACATTTCCATTAGCATCACATCTAAAAGTCCCACCTATGTGTTAGAACAATGGACTTCACTAAGTTAGTTCTTTCTCACAGTACATATCAGTGGCCTGGGACGTTCATGTACCCGGTTTGCAATATTTCACATTCTGCCTTTTCCCTGCCAGCAAAGGATGGGGCTGAATCCCTCCGTACATGCGCAGTTCTTCTCCCTTGTTGGCACTAACGTCTCCCAATAGCACATCCTGTACTGTTAGACCAATCTCGCCTACGTTATCTCACGTTAGGCACGGGGTGTACATCAGCAAGTCACAGCATAGATTAGAAGCGCCAATCACAGTGTTACTTTCACGGAACAAGTGCCTGCCTGATTCTTGGCACCAAAACCCACTTTTCAAAGCTCTACACGTGTGCAGCATCACTCTCTGACCTTTCTCCTGCACAGAAAGTACCAAAAACCGCTTTATTCCAGAATTTTTCTTTTTT
>JARBWK010000003.1:44077203-44095324 GCA_030556195.1 Anolis apletophallus | reverse complement strand
GTGCTCAATTGGACCAGGCGGCCGACTACAGCGGATGGCTGATCGGCGGCGCCAGGAGGGTCCTGCGATTCTGGTGGGAGATAAAGTTTGGCTGTCCACCCAGAATCTGCCACGCAACGCCCCAGCCGCAAGTTGGATGCCCGGTTTTGGGGGCCCTACAAAGTTTTGGAGCGGGTGGGGCCTGTTTCCTTCAAGCTCCAGCTCCCTGCGGACATGAAACTCCACCCGGTGTTTCATCGCTCCTTGCTCCGCCCGCGAAGGGTGCGGCCTGATGTGACGCAGCCGCCTCCTCCCCCTGTGATGCGGGAGGGGGGGGAGGAGGTCGAAGTGCAGGACATTTTGGATGCTCGCATCGGTACCGGAAGTTGAGTATTTCATTGACTGGAAAGGTTTTGGCCCGGAAGAGCGTGCTTGGGTCAAGGCTCGAGATGTCCACGCGCGGAGTTGGTGGCCCGTTTCCACCGAAAGTATCCTGACAAGCCCAAGCCCCGGGGGCGGCCCAGGGGGCCCTGAGGGGGGGGGATAGTGTAGCACCCATGGGTCCGTTCGTGCCACGGGGAGGGAGTGAGGCGCCGGGGGTCCCGATGCCATTGGGACCCGCACAGGCTGAAGGGGACTCGGAGACGAGTTGGAAGGCCCAGAGCAAGATTGGTCAGCAGTGCCTTTGCCCAGTTCACCCGTAGAGAGTTTAGCATGGGATCTCGAGTGGGAGCATTCTCCCGGGGTAGGAGCGGACCAGGTGGAGATGGGAGGCAGCGTAGCAGATAGCGGAGATAGTTATGAATTCCCCAAACGGCCGAGGTTCCCAGGACCTGGCCGAGCAGCAGATGGAGGCCAGCGGCTGGGAAAGTTCGAGGGAGGCTGCTTCTCAAGGAGATAGCGATACTGAACTGGAAGGCGGGGCCGTTCCATAACAGACGCAGGGACATAGAGCAGGGCAGGAGGAGCTGGCATCTGTCCCTAGACCGTCACCGTTCGGAAAGTAGAGACTGGAGGACGCCGGGCCCTAGATCGCCGAGGGCCCGGCCGAAGAAATTAAGAACGGCCCGTGGGAACTGATCCTCAGTTCTCCGGCCACGTCTGATCTGAAGGGCGTGAGCGGAGTGAATCACGGAGCCTAGTTTGGCTCGCCTTGGACCAAGATCTTGCCTTGTCAATGATTCGCATTGCTGCGGATACCCTGCTTTGTTCCGGAGTCAATCCGGGAACTTGCCAAGTTTATTGCCACGCTTGCTTTTGGAACTATCTTTTGGAACTTTGCTTTCTTAATTGGACTACAGCTTTGCTGTTTGTTTTATTCTTTGATCTCTTCGAGAGAATTGCCTTTTGGACTTTTTATATTCAATAAAACTAGTTAGCCTTTGCTACGTCTCCGTGTGTGTGTTAAAGGGGCAGTACTAAGTCGGTGATTGTGACACTGAGTCAAAAAGGTTCCTGACCCCTGTGCCATACAATCCATCTCTGTCTGTATCCAATGTTTGTTTATTTAAATTTTAATTCATATTGGGCCCACCCGAAATGGTTTTATTTTGATTTATTGATTGTATTGTTTTATAAATGCTGTTGTATTGTTATTATGTCTTGTTGGGCTTGGCCTCATGTAAGCTGCCCCGAGTCCCTTTGGGAGATGGGGCGGGGTATAATTAAGGTTAATAATAATAATAATAATAATGCCTGTTATGCATCTTCCAAGGCTGATTGTGGAATAGGATACATCACACCTTGTAAACTTTCAGCTTTTTGAGGCTTGTGGGGTGTTTTGTTCAGATATTTCAGTGCAGAACTATGCTTGTGTATGTTTAAAAATACATGACTAAATGCTTCTTAAATTGCACATAGCCACAAAAAAGGTTAGAAGAACAGATGAATTATATAAATATGTCTATTTGATAAATGTACAGCAAATGTATACCTATTTATGGAGTTGGGAAAGTGAGGAGTCTCATAATCTAATATGTAAATTGAACAAGAATGTGATTCCAAGAAGTCTCTATTAAAATGAATGGATTTAACTTTGTCTGAATTGTAGCTGTATGTTGATGGCACTCGAATTAGCAACTGTGAATTTAATTTGGCACCTGTCTGTCAGATTATACTCTTACTTACCTTACTTTTGTGGACATAATTTGGTTTAAGAATGCATGAGCTTAGTTTAGCATTAGAAGTAAAGCACATGCCCTTGGATGTTCTCATTCACTTTTGTTTGAAGACTGATCTTGAGCTGTACACTTATTTGTAAGAATTATGAATTAAACCATGAGATTTAAAATGAATATGTATCTTTTCTCTCCACAGGGAATTGTAGGAAATTTAGCTAGTGGAAAATCTGCTCTTGTACATCGATATCTGACTGGGACATATGTCCAAGAGGAATCACCAGAAGGTAAAACAACTGATAGGCCACTGCAAGCATGTTATTCCTAGACCACTACTCCAGCTCTTATTATGATTTTTATGTGTACCCAGCCTTTCTCCTAAAATTGGGACTGAAAAGTGGTTATGCAATGATAGCATATAATTAGAGAGAAGATCATATTAGACAAAAAATGTATATGAAAAAAAGACATCAAATGTTTATCGGCACATTTTCTTAAAGAGGACAAATTAACATTATGCTGCCTTTTTCATAGAGTGTGTTTTCCTTATAGAAGTCTGAAAACTAGTAGCAGTATATCTTGCTTTTTCTCTCTATCCCCCCACTTTAAAAAAAACCCCACATCTCTTATTTGGGACTTGTAGAGGAGAAAGAAAAAGCCATGTGGGCAGTGTCCCTAAAGTGACCACAGAATTTGTCAACTTCTCAGCTGGAGCAAACTATAACTAAATATTGAAGGTGATAGGTTCTGTAGTGTCTGTATATTAGGCCCTTGATGTCTCATGGCATAGTAACATACTTTGCATGTGACTTGCTCCCTTTTATTATTATACTTACATTAAAAATTCTAGAATTGTTACAATTAAGCCATAGAAATAAGGGAGATGTAATAGATAAACTTGGTAAGCTTTTGTGGTCAATTTCAGAAGAATACAATATAGACTTGAAAATGAAATCCTAGTAGAGTCTAATTAAGGTAACATTCACAGAAATTAATATCCTGATTATTTTTATTTGTTCTCCTTATGAACTTTTAAATCCAACTGAGACACTGAATTTCTGGTTCCTTCTTTTCCTTACTGGCTGTTCCATTCTTTGCAGATATGGATGCAGGTAACTATATGTCCTCTTCATAGCAGCACTTGTTTTGAAGAGAGGAAGCAAAGCTTTTGTACTAGTTTCCCCTTGTTTTGTGTACCATTCTTGTTTTTGTTTTCTGTTTTTGTTGTCACATGCTGTTAATGTCTCTTAGCAGTAGTCATATGTAGTTTCATGTGTTTGTAACAACATCTGTTCTAAATTAACCCTTCTTAGGGTGTTCTCTAACTTTGTGTGCTAACAGTCGTTATTAAGGGAGCCTGAAATGGCATTTGGCTTTTATTCAGGGCTCATAATGGCTGTCCTGCCTTTTTTTTACTGTCCCCCAAATTTTGCTCCAGTTTCTGTCAGTACACATTGTTAATAGGATGGGATGAGAGAATGTCTTCATTATAGTCACTATTGATGAATACCTGCCACTTGCAAACATGACAGTGTTCCTTCTTTTATTTCTTGTGAAATATTTAACTGTGTTTAGCTAAAAGTAATAAAATACTGTATTGAAAATAGAATATCAGTGGATATATAGAGAAGAGGGGTCACAGAAGAAACAAGATCAAATATGATGTTTTGACAGTCTAAATACATTAGTTCTAAAATGGATCTAATATGAAAAGCTGTGTGTTGAGAAGAATATAGCGTCTTCCACTTTTCAAGGTGTTCCCTCAGCCCCTCTTCTGCATTGTAGACCTGTGTTGACAATAAAATGGTAAAATTTAGAGGCTCTTAAAGAAAATGGGACCTCCATTAACAATTGCAAAAAAAGATGCCACTGTTCAGGTACAAATAACTCCAAATAATTATTTCTTCTCAGATTGATCCAAGAACAGATCAGTATATGTGCAGTCACATGGTTTTACCTTTTGAAGTGAAAGTCCCAAGCGATGTGTGTAGAAGGCATTGAATTGGGAGCGTGCATTGATGTGTGAACTGTAGATTTGCGGGTGCAAAGCTTTTGAGAAATACAAGCAGGATTAAACAGGAATTAAACTGATAACACTAAAGCCAGCACAGCACAGGCAGTCCCCGAGTTGCAATCATCTGACTTACATATGACTCCTAGTTACAAATGGGGGGGTGAGACAATCTACCCCTAGGAAGGGAAATTCACCCCGGCAAGCATTATCATGGGGAAAAGATGTTTCCTTTGAACCTTTTATTACCAATTCTTGTTCCCACGACTAGCCAAACATTTCAAAAGCCAATTCTCACAGGGACAGAAAGTGAGGTGAAATCTTCTGAAGAGGGACACAGACAGCTAAAAAAACACCACAGGGTTGTTAACTCTTCCCTGTGCTACGCAAAGCCTATGCGTGTATGTATGTGTGTGTATATGTATGTATGCATATATGTGTGTGTGTATGTGTGTGTGTATGGCTGCAATTATACTTTTAAAAGTACCTCTTCTGACTTACATTGTCGCAATACAGAGAGCCTTAAAGAGCTAGACCAAATAGTAAACAAAACAGTTTATTAAAATAGCACAGTCAACTAAAAAATGGCCAAAATAGCGCCAAAACACTTTAACTTCAATGTGAGAATCAAAATAAAGCAAAGCTATGACCAAATAGTCAAAAAGAGTACATATGAACAAAACCTGGATTATATCCCTCTATAATCCGCATTAAACCCCAAAACTAAGTGATACACGTCCATGCTGATGTTGTCATCAAATGGGAGGAGAAACTGAAGAACGAAGTAGTGTCAAAGCAAGCCAATGGTCAGGGACGGAGAAACAGCAAACAAGCCAAACCACGTCGTCGGCAGGGAGAGAGAGAGAGAAGCCACAGCGATACAGCAATCCGGGTCACAGTGAGGTAGAGGACATCAGCAACGCATCAGCAATCCCAGGTCAAATGGGAGTGAAGACAGCAACAGCGAAACAGCAACACAAAGCAGCCAGCAGCAACTCCAAAAGTCCGTTCACAGGAACCAGGAAACACGAAACAAATGGCAGGACACAGCACCCAAAAACACCCTGCCAACTGCAAGGAACCCCAGATCCAAACCCTTCCTTTATTCACAAATCCTCATCAGAACTGGAATGAGCCAACACTCCATCATTAGCCCCGCCAGCTGCACTTACAGCTTCACGTGTAGAGCTATGTCTGTCCACCCATGCAGACCTCCTTCTGCCAGGACTTAGATCTCCCCATGATGTAGATCAGTAGTTCCCAAACTTTTTTGGCCTAACGCCCCCTTTCCCAAAATTTTTTTACTCAGCGCCCCCCTAGAAATTATTTTTTTTTAAAAAAATTCAATAGCAAATTAATAGCAATTAATATATGTATTAATGCAGTGGTTCTCGACCTTTCTAATGCCATGACCCCTAAATAAGGTTCTTCATGTTGTGGTGACCCCCAACCATATTTTCGTTGCTACTTCATAAATAATTTTGCTACTCTTATGAATTCTAATGCAAATATCTAATATGCAAGATGTATTTTCATTGTTACAAATTGTACATAATTAAAGCATAGTGATTAATCACAAAAACAATATGTTTGGGGGAGTGTGGACAATGGATGATGGGATTTGCAGTACCTTCGACCAATTCAACTCTGACTTCCACAGCCGAGACCCCATGAATAACAGATCTGGACCAGACTTGCTTTTTTGAATGTGCCCCTAACCCAGGTATGGGCAAACTTGGGCCCTTCCTCCAGGTGTTTTGGACATCAACTCCCACCATTCCTAACCGCCTCAGGCCCTTTCCTTTTCCCCCTCAGCCGCTTAAGTGGCTGAGTGGGAAAAGGAAGAGGCCTGAGGTGGTTAGGAATGGTAGGAGTTGAAGTCCAAAACACCTGGAGGAAGAGCCCAAGTTTGCCAGAGAAGCACCTCTGCAGCATGGCTCCCCACAAAACGCCAACTTGGGGCAGGTAAGCCTATGGGGTCTCACCCTGCAGGGTCCGTCGGGTAAGAAGACAGGCAGCAGAAGGTTGCAGGCGATGAGGGCGGCGGGCAGGTCCTGCAGCGACATTGCAGTCTCCATGTTGACGAAAGTTCAGTCCAAAGGCTCCTCCGTGGCCTTGGCCTCTCCCGCCGCCTCCTGGACTTCTCTTCTCGACGCCATTGCTGGTGCCGCTCCTTCTTCCTCTCACTCCCTCTCCCGCCGCCTCTCGAGCCCCTCCATACCAGGCTGAAGGGGAGGAGCCAGAGGTGGCGCCTCAAAGAGAGAGCGAGGCCTCGCCGCCCCCAGGGCCTTGGCTTTTTAACCCTATCCTATCAACGCCGAGGCAGGAAAGGAGGCTGCAGGCTCTTGGGCTGAGCCAATCACGCCGCTCGACGGGTGCTTCTATAAGTGACCCAAATTGAAGGGGCCCGACTCCACCGCCTCCTCCTCTCCCTGGCATAACCTCTTAACTAAATCACTATGCTTTAATTTTGTTCAATTTGTAACAAGCAAGGGGGGGGGCGGAGCTGCTCGCGCTTCCCTCAGAGGCAGGGGGCGGGCCCTATGGGGAGCCTGTTGCCTGGTTCACGCCACCTCCCGCTTACAAGGGTTCAGCGCCTCCCAAATTCTCCT
The DNA here is from genome assembly GCA_030556195.1 of Anolis apletophallus. Classification (NCBI taxonomy): domain Eukaryota; kingdom Metazoa; phylum Chordata; class Lepidosauria; order Squamata; family Anolidae; genus Anolis; species Anolis apletophallus. The sequence continues at coordinate 44,088,605 of JARBWK010000003.1, read as the reverse complement.
GAGCCTCCCAGCACCCCCTTGGATCGCCCCCCCGCCCTCCAGGGGGCAGTACCCCCCACCAGGGGGCTGTACCGCCCACTTTGGGAACCACTGATGTAGACTGATCATCTGTACTCCCAAGTCCCATCCCCAGCAAAAACCCCAAATGTATCACTACTAAATGTTTCTGCACAAACCTCACATACTTTGGTCCAATCCATATCACTAGGCATACTCTCTGAATCTTCACCCACACTTCCCATAGTTGACTTCTCTTCACCAGACCCATCATCCCCTAAAAAACCCTCAAACAAATCTACATCAGTAGATTTGCTGGATCCGTTTCCTCTGTTGTTCCCCATCAGACTCCTGCTCCTGAGTAGTCTGTTTTGCCCTTCTAGCCTCAACTTGCATGCTTTCAGTAGTACTCAAAGACTCATCTACAACATACATACAAATTCAAATTAATAACAAACCTATAGAACCTATCTTGTTCATAACCCAGCAGCTGAACATACATACTCTGCTGTATGCTGTATTCATTGACCAAACTGAGCCAAGTATACAGCATCCTCAAGTTCCCTTTTGCAATAGATACCCCACTCTCCAAAAACATAATACAGTAGTGTCTCACTTATTGAATGTAAGCAGGCTGGCAGAACGTTGGATAAGTTGGATAAGGAATATAAATAAAGTGTGTGTGTGTGTGTGTGTGTATAGTGTATATAAGTGAAAATGTTGAATAATAAGGAGGGATTCAGGAAAAGCCTATTAAACGTCAAATTACGTTATGATTTTACAAATTAAGCACCAAAACATCATGTTTTACAACAACAAATCGACAGAAAAAGCAGTTCAATACATGGTAACATTATGTAGTAATTACTGTATTTATGAATTTAGCACCAAAACATCGCAAGGTATTGAAACAGCTGTGTGGATCTGTGCGGGAGGCAGACTGCATTGGATAATACAGAACGTTGGATGAGTGAAGGTTGGATAAGTGCTACTGTACTGCTATGTAAAATCATAGGACTAGTATGCCAATAAAAGGTGGTGTTCACATAAGTCAACACAACAGTTCCTGTTATAAACAAGAACATTTGAATAGATATTGTGGAGCATTGTGGACGGAGTTATAAATGAGTCAGCCATGTTGCAAAGTCTATATTAACATTGGTTGGTTATAGGCCCCATTTCTATAAGATAAGTTAGCATGTTGTATTAGGTATGTGTGATGGACAAAACTGATGGTTGCCTGATCCTTGGTTCAGCCGAACACAGACCTGGTGATGCTTTAGAGTGGCCTGAGGAGGAGAGCAGTTTGGTAGCTAGATGGACAAAGGTGTAATTTCATGAGAGCTTTAAAAAGGACAACTGTACTCCACTCTCCTATTACACTTGTAATAAAGAACCTGATTATGGCAAAGCAGCCTAATACCATTTAGACTTTAACAGTAGCATTACAAATAAAATCCGCATTGTTTAGTGTATATCCCCTTTCCGATAGTAAGGGATTTGTTGGATCTCAGTTGCACATATTTCTTTCTTTTCATTATCAACATATTTTTCTGAGGATAACCTGGAATGAGCCTTGGAGAAGGGTTGCCCCAATATGTCAGCTCACTATAGCTACTCCTAAATAAGACATGATTTGCCTTTGCAGAAACCATGTTGATTTTCCTTCAGCAATGCCTGTTCTTCTATGTGCTTAGTAATTTTTTCTTTAATAATGGTTTCCATCACTTTGCCTGGAACTGAGGTTAGACTAACTGGCCTATAATTTCCTGGATCACCCCTGGATCCTTTCTTGAAGATCGGAGTTACATTTGCCTCCCTCCAGTCCTCGGGTACAGTGCCTGATCTTAGAGAAAGGTTATATATTTTGGCTAGAATTTCAGCAATTTCACACTTGAGTTCCTTAAGAACTCTGGGGTGGATGCCATCTGGCCCTGGTGATTTGTTGACATTTAGTTTAGTAAGGCATGTGAGAACATCTTCCTTGTTAGAATTCTTTGAGGGTGTAAATAAACACATAGATAAAGGGGACCCAGTCGATATTGTTTACCTTGACTTTCAAAAGGCTTTTGACAAAGTCCGTCACCAAAGGCTCCTAAACAAGCTCTTCAGCCATGGAATCAGGGGACAGGTCTTGTCCTGGATTGGAACCTGGCTAAACTGTAGGAAACAAAGGGTGGTAATAAACGGACATTTCTCTTGGTGGAAAGAGGTGAGAAGTGGCGTACCCCAAGGTTCAGTTTTGGGTCCGTTACTTTTTAATTTATTCATTAATGACCTGGATGTAGGAGTAAATTCTGAGGTAGCAAAGTTTGCAGACGACACTAAATTGTTCAGGGTAGTTAAAAATGAAAATGATTGTAAAGAGCTCCAGAAAGATCTCTCGAAATTGAGTGAATGGGCAACAAAGTGGCAAATGCATTTTAACCTAAACAAGTGTAAAGTCATGCACATCGGGGCAAAGAACCCCAAGTACACCTACCAATTGATGGGATCAAAGCTTTCCGAGACAAACCAGGAAAGGGATCTTGGGGTTTTGGTGGACAGCTCAATGAAGATGTCAACCCAGTGCGCTGCAGCAGTGAAAAAAGCAAATTCTATGCTTGGCATGATCAGGAAGGGAATCGAAAATAGGTCAGTAAATGTTGTATTGCCTCTCTACAAATCTATGGTGAGGCCACATCTGGAGTACTGTGTACAATTCTGGTCACCGCACCTCAAGAAGGATATAACGGAACTGGAAAAGGTACAGAAAAGGGCAACAAAAATGATCCAAGGGATGGAGCGGCTCCCTTATGAAATCAGGTTGCAACGCCTTGGCCTTCCCTAAAGCTCCAAGGTAGGAAAGTTAGGACAAATAAAGGGAAATATTTCTTCACCCAGAGGGTCATTGGGTTATGGAATTCACTTCCAGAAGAGGTTGTGACAGCTGTCAGCCTGGACAACTTCAAGGCAGGATTAGACAGATTCATGGATACCAAGGGAATCAGTAGCTACTGAAATGGACATCCAAGTGCCACCTCTGTGTTGATGGAGGCAGGCAGGATTTTCCCCGGGTACTGGTTGTGGGGGGTCGGGAGCAGGTGAGGGTTTTGCCCTCCTTTCTGCTAGAGATCCCTGTGTACAACTAGTGGGCCACTGTGTGACACAGAATGCTGGACTAGATGGGCTGAGGCCCGATTCAGCATGGCTCTTCTTATGTTCTTATGTTCTTAAGAGGATAGACATCCTAAATGTCTCCTCTGCTTGGGGGAATCTCATATTCCCCAGTCCTGCAAGATCTGCAGGTCCTTTTCTAATAGAGCCCTGAAGAGCAGAGACTCTAGGCTCAAGGCCGCCCTGTTTGAGCAGGCCCTATTTTCCACAGAGGCTGGGCTCTCTCGTTCTTCGAGCCAGCCTTCTCTGCCTTCTGCCTCATTAAATTCCACTCTGAGTGCCTCAACTGAAAGTGCCATTCGTGAGCTGGTCAGTGAGCCACTCCGAAAAAAGAAGCAAAAAGCCTCTAAGCCTACCATCAGGCCAAAAGAGAAATCTAAAGAGGCTATGGCACAGAAAATACCAAGGCTCCTGGCCGGCTCTGTGCCTCCCAGTCCTTGCCTGCCCCTGTTGACAGCAGACACGCTGCAACTTCTTGAGGGCGATGGAAATGAAGATGAGGCTTCGGGGGTTGAAAACCCTACCCAACTTCCTCCGACCCAGCTCTTTTCAGAGCCTGTTTTCTCCCCTGTTCTTTCCCCTTCTCCTGCTCAAGCGCCCACCCCACCCTCCTCACCTCCGGTGACCGAGGCGCTTCTTCTGGAGGAGAGCAGCACCACGCGGTCTGCATCTCCTCCTCGGCAACCGGCTCTCCTTTTCCCGCCTTTGCGCCCGGACGCGCGCAAGCCGCGCGGCGCTCTCCCCTTGCCCAAACAGCTGTTCTCGAGCGCTCCAGGTCCCGGAGCCCGCTCAAAGAGGCTCCCGGTGACCGGAGCTGCTCTTGGGAGCCTCCATACCGCTACCAAGGATATCCTTCTCACTATCCCCCTCCCTTTCCTTATTACCATCCATTCTATCCTCCTGAACCTTTCCACTCCCCGGATCCCTACCGGAATCCGTGGGGTCCCCCTCCTATCCCCAGCAATCCGTGGCACCTCCTCCTCCCCCTCCAGCCCCTCCAGCCCTTCCAGCCCCTCCCACTCGAGCCCCTGCTCTCCCAGCTGCTCCTCCTGCCCAGTCCCCCCCCCCCACCTTCCTGATGACGAAGTGGATATGGAGTCCTCTTCTGATGTGACTCCCATTCCTTCCTTGCCTGAGCCTGAGGCTGATCCTCAGCAGGCTGAAGAGTATAAAACATTCTCTGCACTACTGATTAGGCTGGCCAGATCCCTTGGCATTCAGCCTCCTTAGTCTGAAGATGCGGTCCAAGACGCTTATTTTACATCTGCTGAGCAGCAGCAATCACAGCAGTCCACCATATTGCCTACTATCCCTTATTTAGTGAATCTTTTGAAGGTCTCTGGAGTTGCCCCGGCTTCTGTGCCAAGCACATCTAAGCGGGCAGAAAATCTTTATCGGATTGACCTGTCCACCACCCCCTGGTTGGACAGGCTTCCAATGGTAAACTCAATTGTGACTGATGCTCAGCCTAAGCCGCTTCAGAATAACCAGAATGCCCCTTCTGATAAAGAAGGCAGGAAGCTTGATGCTATGGCTAAAAGGTTTTATGCCTCAGCGTGCCTTTCAGGCAGAATGGCTCATTATGGCGTCTATATGAGCGTCTATCAGTCCTATTTGTGGAACAAGATAGGCCCATATTTGGACCTGCTCCCCACGTCTGATCAGCCCATGGCTAAGGCCTTCCATCAAGAAGCCTTCACCCTGGCCACCCTTCAAAAGGACTTGGCCAAACATGGGGCGGATACCTCAGGTAAACTGATAGCAGGATCAGTTGCCCTTAGGAGACATGCTTGGCTGAGATCCGCAGCATTGTCATCCAATCAACGTTCCCTAATTGAGAATCTGCCCATGGATGAGGCTGGTCTGTTCAACCCTGAAACAGACTCTCAATTGGAGCATTCTCACAAGATGAAGCAAACCTTGAGCAAGTATGGCCAGCACTCCTTCCAACCCTATCAACAATATAGACAGCGTTGGCGCCCCTACTACTACCAGCAGCCCTTTCGCGGATGCTACAACTCCGCTCCATACAGAGGAGGGCAACGACCGCAGTTCCCCTCACAGGGATACAAGCGCCCAGGTGCTCCGTTCTGGGGTCAGTATCGAGGCGGCAGAGATTCAGACAATAGGAAGCGCCGCTTCTAATTTGTTTTTTGATAGGCTTCGGCCTTTTTCCCCAGTTTGGCAGTCCATCACCACAGATAAGTGGGTTTTGGACATTGTTCACCGAGGTTATGCCATAGAGTTCGATTCCCTCCCCCCCCCTCGGGAAACCTATATCTACCCAGTCCTCTCCTGCTTTGCTGGAGGAAATTGATTCTCTCCTTAAAGGAGCCATTTCCCCTACCCCATCCCACCACTTCCGGTTTTGCTTTTTCCCCAGATATTTTCTCGTAGATAAAAGGGATGGTGGTCTCCGGCCTATTTTGGACCTTCGGGGAATTAACCAATTCATCACACCACGCAAATTTAGGATGGTCACTCTCCCCTCCATCCTCCCTTTCATTCCAAAGGGAGCCTGGTTGGCCACTGTTGACCTTAAGGACGCTTACTTCCACATTTCAATTAGAGAGTCCCACAGGAAGTACCTCACCTTCATGGTGGACGATACTCCATATTCTTTTAATGTCCTTCCCTTCGGCCTCTCCACGGCCCCAAGGACTTTTACTAAGTGTATGGTGGTCGTCGCCTCCCACCTGCGCCAACAGGGCGTCACCGTGTTCCCTTATCTGGATGACTGGCTTTTCTGCTCTGGGTCATGTGACCAATTGTCATCTGATGTCAACTATACATTGTCTCTCTTACAGAGTCTGGGACTTGTGGTCAACCGAGAAAAGTCTCACCTATCACCTTCCCGGACGGTGCAGTTCATAGGTGCAGTGACAGACTCTGTATCCCAAAGGGCCTACCTCCCAGAGGATCGGTTTCTCAATTTATGCCAATCTATCCAAGCCATCCAAACCACCCACCAATGTTCTGCCTGGGCTATCCAATCTCTCCTTGGACATATGGCCTCCACCACGAACGTGACCGCGTTCGCCCGCCTCCACCTCCGCCCCCTCCAAGCGTGGTTCCTCTCCGTATTCCAGCCCGGCCTGGACAGCCAGACCATGACCCTTCATCCCCCCCCCCTCATGTCCTACAGTCCCTCTCATGGTGGACAAATAGGTCCAATGTCTGCTCGGGCCTCCCATTCTCTCCTCCTCAGCCGTCCTTGACTCTGACAACGGACGCATCATCCACGGGGTGGGGCGCTCACCTTCAAGACCTGACCATCAGCGGCCGCTGGTCCCCTGCTGAGAGGAAGCTCCATATCAACGCCCTGGAGCTCATAGCGGTGGAGAAAGCCCTCCGGTCATTTGTGACCCTAGTCTCCGACAACGTCCTTCAGGTCCTCATGGACAACACTTCAGTAAAATACTACATCAACAAGCAGGGAGGCACCCGCTCCCCCACTCTCCTCTCTATATCCCTCCGGATATGGGAATGGTGCATTCGTCACAACACATTCCTCCTGGCAGTCCACCTTCCAGGCCTACAGAACACCCTAGCCGACTCACTGAGCAGGACTTCGTCCACCACTCACGAGTGGCAGCTCAGTCCCCGCCACTTCCTGTCACTGATCAGGCGCTGGGGCACTCCTCAGTTAGACCTGTTTGCATCACACCTCAACACTCACTGTCTCACTTATTGCGCGAGGCTCCATCCTCGCGCATCCCCAGACTGTCTAGGAGACGCATTCCTATACCGCTGGTCTCCAGGACTCCTCTATGCCGTCCCTCCCCTTCCACTTCTGTCCAGGGTGGTCGCAAAGCTCCTGTCCGACAACTCGGATTGCATCCTACTGGCGCCGTGGTGGCCCCGTCAGCCATAGTTCACACCCCTTCTCCAAGCCTCTCAGGGAGACTTCCTCCATCTTCCTCTGGACCCCGACCTCCTCTCCCTACAGCAGGGCCTCATTCTCCATCCAGACCTTCCATCTCTCCACCTTACAGCGTGGAGGATCAGGCCTTGTCCCACCTCTCCAACCCTGTCCGCCTGATAATTCAGGCAGCCCAGAAGGTCTCTACCAAGAAGGCTTATACTTACAAGTGGAACAAGTTCCGTGAGTTTGTTCAGCCACTGGGTCATTTGCCATAGTCGGCCCCTACATCCGTTGTCCTTGACTTCCTTATCCACCTCTCTACTAAAGGGTTTTCCCTATCTTCCATCAAATGTTACTTAGCCTCCCTCTCCTGGTACAGGAAAAAGTTTGGCCTCCCGTCCCTTTTTCAAGACCCACTAGTGGGTGTATTTTTACAGGGATACAAGAAGTCGTTTCCCCCTGTTTCCCCTCCTCCTCCATCGTGGAGCTTGGAGTTGGTCCTCTCTCAACTTTCCAAACCTCCTTTCGAACCCATGTCAACATGTCACATCTCCCATTTGTCATGGAAAACGGCCTTTCTCGTGGCCATCACTTCGGCCAGAAGGGCTAGTGAGATCACAGCTCTTCGGTCTGATCCCCCCGTTCATTCGGTTCCATGAAGACAAAGTGGTCCTCCGGACGGATGTCACTTTTCTTCCCAAAGTTTTTTCCCATTTCCATATGACCCAGGACATTGTCCTTCCAGCCTTTTTTCCCAACCCCTCATCTCCCCTGGAGATTGCCCTTCACTCTCTCGATGTTAAAAGGGCTTTGTCCTATTATATACATCGGACAGCTCCATATAGGAAATCCCCTAAGTTGTTTCTTAAGTACAGGGAAGACTCCCTAGGTCTCCCTCTTACTTCCCAACGTTTGGCTTCTTGGATAGTCCTGGCAATCCGATTGGCTTATCAGTTAGCCCATAAGGAATTGCCTGTTGGTGTTAAAGCCCATTCCACAAGGGCAGTTTCAACATCCCAAGCATTTTTGCGGGGTGTTCCTGTTGAACAAATTTGCAAGGCTGCTATTTGGGCGAACCCCTCGACGTTTGCAGCCCACTACAAGCTTGACGTCCTCGCAAAGAAGGATGCATCCTTTGGCAGAGCCGTCCTGTTTTCCTGTGTTGCATGACCTACCTCCAAGGTAAATAAGCTTGTTAAATCACCCATTTGTGTGCATTTCACAGACCACACGAAGAAGGAGGTTAGGTTGCTTACCTGTAACCGTGTTTCTTCGAGTGTAAGGTCTGTGAAATCCACACAAAACCCGCCCCGTCCTCCCCTCTTTGTCTTGCCTCGTGCTGCGGCGGTCTGGGGGCACGTAACGGCCGCGGTAGCTCAATCTGGGGAGGGGGGGGGGAGTGGGAGGGGCCTATGTAAATCTTTATCTTTAGCTAGTATGTCCGAGATTCTGGCGCATGCGCGGAGTAAACCCATTTGTGTGGATTTCACAGACCTTACACTCGAAGAAACACGGTTACAGGTAAGCAACCTAACCATCTGTCACTACTTTGTAAAGAACTGCCACCAATTTGCAAAGAAGAGGTCACTACGTATCTGACCTAGTGTAAAGGGGTGTTGTATAGCTTTAATTTAAGGATCCCTTAAACATGAAGAGGTTAGCCACCAGATTGTGAGAACTGTTGTTATTAGTTATCTAGGAGGGTTTGGTCACCAATTATTATGGGACTTCAAACTGTAACAAGGCAGGTTAAAACCACTTTCCTGTCTTGCTTTACTCTGAGGCTGGACTTTTAAAATACGGCACAGAGAGAGGTTGTTGATGAAAAGAACAATAACAGTTTATTTATAACACGTAACTCCACTCTTGCGCGAACTGCACTGGCTTCCGATTGAATTCCGGGTCACTTTCAAGGTGTTAGTTTTAACTTTCAAGGCCTTATATGGTTTGGGGCCAGTGTTCCTGAGGGAGCGGCTTACCCCATACGTGCCCAGGAGATCACTGCGCTCAGAGGGGCTCAATCTACTGGATGTGCCTGGGATTAAGGTCTATAGACTTGCCAGCACGCGGCAGAGGGCGTTTGCCGTAGCCGCGCCAACTCTGTGGAACACCCTCCCTGAAGAGTTACGAGCCATCGGAGAATTAATGCTGTTCTGCAGAGCCGTAAAAACCTGGCTATTTAGACAGGCATTTGGCCCATAACTAATGAGTATTATCAGCATCCTGTTGTGCCGCTGCCAGCATATTTCTACTGCCATCGCAGTTTGCTGGAGTTGATTTTAACTGGGGTTTTTAAATTGGTCTTACTGTATTTTATTGCATTTTATGTGTTTTATCTATTAACTCTGTAAACCGCTCTGGGCTCCTGAGAGAGCGGTATATTAAGTCGAACCAATAAATAAATAAATAAATTTATAGCTTGGCACAAAAGCGTAATGGAGACGTTATAACTTCTTAGAGGCTCAACTCGTAATGGTTACATTGGTATTGTAGAAGATACAAAGTTTAAAATGTTTAACTGTTACTATTACTCAGTTAAATCAGTATCTAACTATCTCACACACGGGCACTCTCTCCTACAGGCATCTTATAATAATAATAATAATAATAATAATAACTTTATTATTTGTGAGTCGCCCTCCACCACTGGTGCTCCGGGCGACTTACATCATTTAAAAACCCAAAAATACAACAGTTTAAAACATAGGTACACACGCCAGAAAGGCTCAGTCTTGCCTATCTCTAGCCCTCAGGTTCTATACAAACAGCTCTACGGCTCCAACACCAGGCTGCCCTCAGAACCTGCTCTCTCCTAGAGCCGGTCTGATGGTTCAACTGCCAAAATTCAAAAACTCCCAGAATCCTACTCCTGGCCCTGGCAGAAGGCTGTTGACGCCTCCCACTTCTGCCTCACAGTTACATTGCCATGGTAACTCTGCTCTCCCTGCAGAGACTTGCTCTTAATATCAGCCCTTTCTGGCCCATATTACCTTAACATTTTAACACATATAGGAAACTACATTTAACCTGTAATAAAATATGAACACTTCATCACACGCCCCACCACACAAAACCTGCTTCTATCTCCCGCCAAGTCCACTGGTCGCTCCGTCTCACGCCAAGGCTCTGCAGGTGCCTTATCTCGATCAAGATTGTAACCTTGATCTTGGGCGCCAAAGTCCAGGCTCCCAATATCAGGTTCTGACTCCAACATAAGAACATTAATTTAGGAAATACGTGCTGCCACAATATGTCTGTTTCTTTATTAACCTAAAAACAGGGCTGAACTCCAGAGAGGAAACATATATTTATTAGCGATCTTGTCATATTTTCTATTTCATTTTCTTCAGTGACTTGATTTCCCTCTCTTTCCTTCAGCTGTCTCCAGTTTAAAGTATTCCTATGCTGCTCCCTGGTGTAGTGGAGCCTGCATAACAGTAACATTGCATTGTATGCCAGACCTGGGCAATTGCCGGCCCTCCAGGTGTTTTGGACTTCAACTCCCAGAAATCCTAGCCAGTTTACCAGCTGTTAGGATGTCTGGGATTTGATGTCTAAAACACCCGTTGTATGCAGTAGGTGGCTCAAGTCTTTTCAATTGTCTCGCGGACTTCTAAAGCAATATCCCTATTCCAAAAATTATTTTCTTCCATGTTGTATAATATACTACCATAGACATTTCACCTCTTCCCCCTTCTTTACCTTAGCCCACATCTTTATCTAAGCCCAATCACATGGTATTATTCTGCATAGATATCACGGTCCAACAAAAAAAATCTTGGTGTCTTGGAGTTATTTGGGGCACTGATTCAGAAAATTGCATTGGATAGACTGCATCAGCTCTATTTTCTTAGATATGGTTATCATGACTTTAGAAACCAGTTGAAGACTAGTACATGGCATATGTTATTTATCTTAAAGGCTAGAGCTGATAGGGGTAAATTGGTGTCATTTTTGGAACTAACAGGTCAAATATACTGAGAAACGGGCCTAACATTTGAGGCGCTGAAATCTATGTTGGCCAGCATATTAGTTCTGCGTAGAAAGAAATGTGTACTCTGGCAGAGCAGTATTGTCTAAAAACCAAGGTTTTGATGGGATTAATTGCAAACATATTCACGGTATTGAAGCAGCCAAATCAAGGAGTTATGGAACTCCGAGTACCAAGTTAACTTTAGCAAGCTACCTGAACGTGCGGGCGCAAGGATGAGGGAGAACACACGACAACTGTGAAGTAGGTGAAAAATCAAACAGGTTTATTCTGGCACCAGCTGGAGGGCTTCTGCCAGCAGAACACGCTGCTATCAGGGGCAAAAGACCCCGTCACTTTCAATACAAAGACTTTTATACCCCAATGGAGGCATTTCAGTTAAGCCCTCCCCTT